>JAGFMF010012032.1:1000258-1145016 GCA_019455555.1 Galemys pyrenaicus
CCGCGCCCCTGACCGCAGCGTCCATCTTTGTGCAGTGTCCACTCGGGGCTCTGCTCTGTGCCCCTGGCCGCAGCATCCATCTTTGTGCAGTGTCCACTCGGGGCTCTGCTCCGCGCCCCTGACTGCACGGTCCATCTTTGCTCGGTGCCCACTCGGGGCTCTGCTCCGCGCCCCTGACCGCAGCGTCCATCTTTGCTCGGTGTCCACTCGGGGCTCTGCTCCGCGCCCCTGACCGCAGCGTCCATCTTTGCTCGGTGCCCACTCGGGGCTCTGCTCTGTGCCCCTGACCGCAGCGTCCATCTTTGTGCAGTGTCCACTCGGGGCTCTGCTCCGCGCCCCTGACCGCAGCGTCCATCTTTGTGCAGTGTCCACTCGGGGCTCTGCTCCGCGCCCCTGACCGCAGCGTCCATCTTTGTGCAGTGTCCACTCGGGGCTCTGCTCCGCGCCCCTGACCGCAGCGTCCATCTTTGCTTGGTGCCCACTTGGGGCTCTGCTCCGCGCCCCTGGCCGCAGCGTCTGTCGGCCGATCCTACTCTCTCCAACCCCACCAGTTCAGCTGGCATCTGCAGCAGCATCTCCATGCCACACCATGTAGCACATCCATTTGCTACCACGTTGTGTGCTTGTTTCACGTCATGCTGCATGCTTATTCAGTATCATGCTGCATATTCATGTGCTTGCTTCTTCCCTGCCCTGTTCTCAAAGGTTAGCCTCACAAGGGCACAGACGGGATGTCTCATCCGGAGCCTCATCTCGGGACAGCGCCACGCACCCAGTAGGTGCCCAGTATCTGTAGGTGAATGATGGAGCCTCTGGGTCCTGCCCAGGGTTCAGCATCCGGGAAACCAGGGAGTCAGACTCAAATTGAACTAAGTTGTAAACTCCAACTGGAACAGTCCACGCTAACTTTCAGAGCCTCGTGCTAAACCCAAGTATAAAAACGCTTCTCTGCCAACCAAGGATTTTAAACGAGGCTGGCTCCAGGAGTGCTTTCTCTGTGCTCCTAAAGCCCCTTCCGCGCCTCCTCCCTCCCCGGCATATTCATATTCATGTTCATACTCTCTCTGTGTCTCCATCCATAGACACTCTGTCAAGCACACATTTCCCCACATGGTTCTCTGCTCCTTTGCTCTCCCCCACAGCTTTATAGGATGTTGGCCCTCATACAGAGCCCGTCTCGACAGCCACCCTGGTCACCCTCTGTGGGTATTTAAGATGTGCCAGGTGCTTCCCTGAGGGAAGAAATGTGTCGCTCCATAACATCTCCATAACAACCATCAAAGGGTGCTGGTAATGGGCATGGGGTTTCTGCTCAGGTGGTGAGAAAGTTTTAGAACTTTCTAGAACTAGGATGTGGTGACAACTGTAGGACTATATGAATGTACTTAACATGCCACTGGACTGTTAAGCACTGGAATGTACTTGACGTGCCACTTTAAGTTGTTACGTACAGTGGTAAACCTTACATTGTGTTTAATTTTTACATAATAAAAAAGTCTAAAATATGGTTGGCTCTACCTAGCATCACTGAGTTTATGAGTTGGAAGACATTTCTCTGTGACTTCCTGAAATCGGAACAAATGAGTGCGAAAGCTTTAATTTTTAATTTAATTTTTGTCTGCCCAATAAATCAAGAGCACAGCTACTGCATCCTGCAGGCAATCAGGAAATAAAAAACAACCCCCCCAAAAGACCCTCTGAAATCAACCTGGTAAAACCACCCATAACACCAAGTCTGGAAAACCGCCACAGACACATTTCTGGGATCTACACTGTGCATACAGAATGCAGTTCAAATTTTTGATTTTCTTCTTTGCACACACAATTAAAGCAGTCCAAAGAGAAGCCGAAAGTCGCGACGATGAAGCTCGTGGTGGATCCGCTTCGGGGTGGGGTGGGGGACAGTGAGACTGACAGTAAGCACACACGGCTCCCCACCCAGAGACAGGTCTGCGCTCGTGCCAACACCCCAAGGTGCCCTTTTAAACCGGGCCCGTTTTTGGCTTCCCCGACTGCACTTGTGTTCGCGGAGACACGAAAACCCTCACGACCCCGAGCGTCTGCTCGGACAGGGCCGGTAGCGGCGGGGGAAGTCGGTCGTTTTGGAAAACAGATGCCCAGCCTGGGCAGGGCCGCCAAGCCCCCAGACTGCCCCCCACACCGGCGCACTTGGGAGGCCACGGCCATTCGCCAGGCCCCAGGGCTTGAGGGCACGCACGGCCCTCAAGCTGACTTGAGGGTCAGCTCGGCCCAGGAGGTGGCCCTGCTCAGCTGCACACGGCTCTTCTCCGGCGGACGAGTCTGCCCCCAGCTCCGAGGGTGGGCGTGTGACCCAGGAGGACTCGCCTCCACGCGGAGCACAGGAGGCCGCTCCCCTGGGGCCCCAGTGAGAGTGAGGGGCAGCGCAGGGCAGGGCAGGTCCCCTGCCAGCACGGACCGGCCAGGAGGGAGTGGGGTGGGGCCGCAGCACCCTGTCCCTCTCCCTGTCCCCCGAGTGACCCAGCACAGCCAACTGCCTGACAGTCAGGTGGGGGTAGCCTCTCGCACCCTCCCCGAGCTGGGCCCAGCTGGTGCTGGGGACCCCAGTCCAGTAGCCAGGTGGCTCCTGCCCCACCAGCCTGAGGGCCTGTCCATGCAGAGGTGGAGGACACCCCAGCCCCACAGGTCTGGACTCTGGCATGGTGGGGGGCTGGGGCCCCCTTCTCTGGCCTGGGTCCTCCCAGAGCCGCTGCTATTTTAAAGCCTTTTCTTGTTGGGGTGCCATGGCAGTGCGGGCAGAGGGGACGAGAGTTAGGGGGCCACCCTGGCTGGGGCGCTGCACTTCAAAGCCTGCTGCCATTGGAACATGGGGCCAATTAATCCCTTTGCTGCGGGATTTGTGACTTGCCCTGCTCACAAGCTCTGTGTGTGTGTGTGTGTGCGCGCACGAGCGCATGTGTGTAGGGGAGCATGAACTGAGCCAGCAGGCTGCAGCTGACCTCCCCTGCAAAGCAGCCACATGGTGGGCTCCTCCTGGGTGACCAGGCCACCCCCAGCAGGACAGCTGCAGCCTCCCTGACCTCCCGCCTCGGGGGCCAGGGACACTGAGTCACCTGACCTGGGAGGTCCGGCTGGACTCTGGATTTTATGCCTGGGGGCCTGGTTTTCCCAGCCAGAGCATCTCAGGGAGGGGAGGGCCGGAGGCTGCCGGCCACAAAGCCCGGGCTGTTTCCCATGTGACTGGCTGTGCCGGGAGGAGGGGTGGGGTGCTAGGAAGCTGAAGGCAGAGAGGCGCTGGAGGGTGGCTGGGAAGGTTTCCGAGAAAGGGAGAAGTGGCAAGAGTCAGGACAGACACAGAGACGCGTGTTGAGAAAGAGGCCGAGAGCGAGCGAGAAACCGAAAGACAGAAGCGTGCGGGGGCCGAGGCAGAGACAAAGAGCGGAGCAGAGCCGGGCCGGGAGCAGGCAGCCCCGGAGAAGGCGAGGAGGCCGACATGCGTGTGGTGAGGCTGAAGTTCAAAAGGGAGGGGAAGAGGTGGTTTGACGAGCAAAGTCATTGAAAATTTTTGGCACAGCTGCCCCAAGGCTCCTGGCCGTGGGCCCGACTCTGAGCTGAACTTAAACAAACCCCTGTAGCAGCCATCTGCTTGACTTTAAAATAAATCAAACAGTCTGCTGAGCCGGGGGCGATCGAGTTTCCATCTGCGCCGCCGCCCGCTCGCCGGGCTGGAGCCGCGCTGGCCTCTCCCAGCCAACGCGCCTGGCAACATGTGGCCCCGTAATTCCTCCAGGAGCAGGGAAACCGGACCCCCGCCCGCCCCAGCTCCTAACTGAAACCAAGTGCTATTTTTACAGCCACCCACTGGAAAGGGGGGCCAGAGGCCTCGAAACCCCAGCCCCTGGTTCTGCCGAGCCGCCGCAGGCCCAGAGGGGTGGAGCAGAAGCCTGGGGCTCGCCCCTCCTGAGACGGGGTGAGGGACTGAGCCTGGGGGTGCTGACTGCTGCCTGCCCCCGCCCTGGGGGCCAGCATGCCGCTCCCACATCCTCCCAGAAGCGCAGCCCCACGCCCGGGCAGCTGCGTTGGCTCGCTGGAGGGAGCGGCGGCCCAGAGCCCACCTGCAGCGGCCAAAGAGTGGCAGGGGTCCCGTCCCTCAGGCTGGGCCCTGGGCAGTGCTGCCCACCTGCCCCAAAGAGAACGCCCGTCACGTGCAGGAACAGGCCGGGGAGACTGCCTTCCCCAGCCGGCCGCGGCTGCGGAGCGGCTGTCGCGGGGGCATGGAACAGCCTTCCTCGGTGGTCCTGGGGTGCCAGGATGGGGCCGGAGGACTCGGGGCTGCGGCTGGCAGGGGAGGGCTGCGGCTAGCAGGGGAGGGCTGTGGCTGCAGCTTTGGGAAAGGCAAGAAGAAAGGGCGACAGGAATGGATGCCTTCCTGGGGGCCCAGGGGGTACGGATGGTGCAACAGGCCTGGCTGGACAGGGTGCGTCTCCAGCCCTAGCTGGATAAGCAGATCCGCACGCAAGCCCTCTGCCAGCCCCACCCACGTGTGCCCTGCACGTGCCACGGGCCACAGCTCACCACACCTCACGGGACACGCAGTGCAGGCCGCCGGGAGCTGGGTGGCGGGTCTGGACCTCGCTAGCTCTCAGGCTGGGAGGCCCGGGGCACCCCTCCCCTGCTGAGGGTGGAGGGGGGATGGCGGGAGGGTGGGGATGTGGGGCCTGGTCGTGTTCTCCACGGCCGAGGATGCAACCCCCAGACGCAAAGGCTGGCACGCCTAGAAGCTTCCTTGTCCTCGGACATGGCCCGTTCCGACTGACACCCCGCTCCCCTCCTGCCCTTTCTCCCCCTCGAGCGGGGTGCAGGGTGTGCTGCAGGCTCCCGTTACGCACCGCGCCCTCGCAGTCCCCTGGAGGGTGCTGCCGTCCACCCCGTGAGGAAGCCGAGACAGAGGGAGAGTCACCTGCCCTGTCACCCTGGGAGAGAAACGACGCGGCCAGCTCCCCACGTCGGACCTGCCCCTCCAAGGCCAAGCTGTCAGCCCCACGCCCTCCTCCACTGCCCCGCTCAGCAGCCCACTCAGCCCGGCAGCCACAGCCGTCAGGCCGATGCTCTCCACGGCCCGTGTTACTCCCCAGGCCCCAACGAAAGCAGCTGCAAACTGATCTCGCGCTCGAGGAAACTGAGGTCCGGAGAGCTCTCCAGAGAGCTGCACGAGAGCAGGGGCCGGCGTCGCTGCGGGCAGGTTCTGGGGCACAGCACCACCCCAGCCCACCGCATGGCCAAGGCGGGGTGCGGTGGGGGCCACGCCAAGGCAGGGTGCGGTGGGGGCCACGGCCAAGGCGGGATGCGGTGGGGGCCACGCCAAGGCGGGGTGCGGTGGGGGCCACGGCCAAGGCGGGGTGCGGTGGGGGCCACGCCAAGGCGGGGTGCGGTGGGGCAGGGCACACCCGGGGAGGGAAGGGTGCCCGGGAGCCCCCTCCCCTCCCCGCCCCAGCCTCCCACCTCCACACCTCCGGGCCACAGCCAGCTGTGAGGTGTGCTGCCGGCGCGCGGCCTGCGGGAGGGGATGTGAGGCAGGACCTGGGCATGGCGGGGGCCCACCAATGCGCGCTGCTGGCCAGGCTGCCACGAGGAAGCACGGACGGGCAGCCCGAAGACACACTCACGTCCCCGCCTCAGGCCGCGGAGAGCGAGCAGCCTCCCTGCTGCTTCCAGGCCCCGGCTGTGCGGTGCCGCGACCCTCCAGCCCCGTCTGGTGGTCACAGGGCCCCCGTGTGTGCCCGCACACGTGCGTGTGCGCGCCCCTCCTCCCGCCAGCGTGGAGCTCCCGCTGCTGACGGGGCCCCGGGCCCTGGGAGGTCTGCCCCGCTTCGGGGTGCCGTCTCCCAGCCCGCTCATGTCTGCAAAGACCGCATCGTCCAGTGAAGCCTCTCCGACGGCGGGGGCGCGAACCAGGCGACGCTGTCCCACGGTCGCTGGTGCCCCCTGAGCTGCAGCCAGCAGGGCCGGGGCGCGGCAGGGAGAAGGGGCCCAACCCTCGCATGTGTCGGTCTCCTTTCGGCCCCGAGGACCCCAGACAGCCAGGCTCTATTACGGGTACCTCGTCCCGGAGGAAGGGCGCCGATGCCAGCTCCCAGCCTGGCACCAGAGGCCCCGGGCTGGCCTCAGCCTTGCTTCGCAGCCATCTTTCCCTCTCTGCTCTCCCCGCCTCCCCTCCCCGCCGCGGAGCCAGTAACAGAAAACGCCTGTGGGGATGAGCGCGGCCTCCTTTCCCACGCAACTGACCCAGCGCGCTGCCAGCAGCCTGCTGACCTCCGCCCTGGGAGCCGGGAGCCCCAGCGGCCTGTGGAGGCCAGCCTCCCCGCCCGGCAGAGCCTCCAGCCCCCCTGAGAACTGCAGCTCAGAGTCTGCACCCACAAGCCCTTAAGGTCACCCCGCTCCCTCGAGGGCACTCCTGGTGGCCACAAGCCCAGGCCCCGAGCGCCCCGGGGCCCGGTGTCTCCTCCCTTACCCAGGGCTGGCCTCACGGCCCCGCCCTGCGTGCTCGGGGCAGCCCGGGGCGACGTGGCCATGCAGCCTGGGGATCGGAACGGGACTGTGCACCAAGCAGGCCTTCACGCTGGCGGCTATCGCGCAGGGGGTTCGAGGCGTCCCGCAAGGGGAGGCGAAGAGAACGCTCTTCACAGGCAGCCGACCAGCCTTGGCCCTGCCCTTCGAGCGGGGACACGGGCAGCTCGCTCAGGCCACAGCGCTGAGCACCACAGCCCTGGGGGCTGGAAGCCCCAGATGCAGGCGTGGGCAGGGCTGGCTCCTCCGAGGCCTCGCTCCTGGGGGGCAGACGGTGCCCGCCGTGACCTCACCTCGTCCTCTCATGAGACACCAGCCACGGCGGGAGAGGCCACACTCGCGACCTCAGCCTAACGTCGTGACTGCCCCACGGCTCGCCACCAGACGCAGTCTGCGTGCTAGGACTTCTACGGGCCATGCCGTGGCCCACGAGGTATCTGAAACCAGAGGGCGGCCATCCGACCCGCCGTGAGTCAAGTGGCACTGGCACCAAGGCGATGCGGGTGCTTTCAGTTCCTGCTGTCGCGAGACCCGGGCGTTCAAGGGTCTCGCTGGCTGCAAGGGAGGGAGCCTGCCGGGGAGAGCCAGCCCACGGCAGCGCTGACCTCGGGAGAGGACCCGGCTCAGCCCCGAATGCCCAGAGCTGGGGGCTGTGTGTCTGGGGCCGGTCTTCCCACCCGCCTCGAAGGACCTCAACAGCTGAGGCCCGGCTCTCTGGAGCACCTGGCCTGGTCTGCACCCCCAGCCCCAACATCTCACCCCTGGTGTAGCAGTCCAGCGCCACGCTATACCACACCGTCACCCCCCAAGGGCTAGCAAAACAGGCCCCTCTGGACGCTGTGGTCCCGTTCTGGAGAGGGCAGCTCAGAGGCAGCTGTAACTTGTCCCAGGTGAAGCGGGGCTCTCAGCCTCTGCCCGCAGCACCCAAGGGCTGGCGTCGCAGCTGGGGACCGGCCCACCACGGCGTGTATGCAAAGGGCTTGCGAGCACTACTCAGGGAGACTGTCCTGAAGACAGCCCGAGGCCAGGACAGCTCCCCCGGAAGTCCTCATCCTCCTCTGCTTACATCTAGGAACATCAGTAGCACAGACACAAGCCGTGAGAGGGAGCCCGCAGCCTCCTGACCCCACACCCCGTCTTTCAGAGAAGGAAACCGAGGCCTGGTGGCCTCTCCAAGATGACACAGCCGGTCTGGGCCTGGGCCAGAACTCAGGCCCGGTACCGCCTCTCCTGGTGCCGGTGGGGACTCTCTGGGTGACCACAGAGCCTCTGAACCGTCCCTCTGAGCAACACGGGCGGTGCTAAAGTAGGTCTGGGGGGGCTCCCCATCACCTTCCGGACAGCCTGGCTTGCCGCAGGGCGGCGCGGACAGCCTCGCGCTCTGCTGGCTCTCCCGGGCCTCTCCCCGTGCTGGGCTGGGCTCCGGGACAGCCACTGGAGCCACGCTCCAAGCAGGGACACGCAGCCGCTTTCTCTAGCGCCACACCTGCGGCTGGACATTCAGGAGGGTCCCGTGGCTGGAAACAGCAGCGCAAAGAACCACCTGCAGGTTTTTATTCTTGTGGGGTCCTTGCTCAGATGCACTTCCGTGGGGACCATGGCATCAAGTACCAGCTTTTCAAAGCCCCGATACACGCTGCATGCAGTGGAGGACAGTGTGCACTACCAGCAGCTGGAATGAGTCACGTTTCTGCAGCTTCGCCAGCCCCGAATCTTGCTTCTCTTTTAAGTTTCAATATTCTTACGTGTGTCCTGTGCGCTCACTAACGGCTGCTCTCACTCGAACCACCTGTCCACGTGCCCTGTCCTTTTCACCTGCAGCCCTGGAGGACGGGAAGCTTAGAGCCGACCTCTCATGAGGACGGTGGGTGGGGCCCAACTTGTCACTTTCTGTGCGTGGGGCCTGACAATGGCAGGGGACAGCGCTTCCTGGGGGTACCCCTCACACCAGTCCTCTAGCCCCTCTTTACTCTGGACAGGCCCAGCAGAAGATGCAGGGCTGACCGCCGCGGCTCCCTCTCCCCGCCTAGGCATGCGCCTGCCAAGCCCACGCGCCTCGGCTCTCGGGCCATGGAAGGGGGCCAGGGACGAAGGGGCTCGCTCTGCCGGTGAGACGGCGCGGGTGGGCTGGAAGGAGCAGGCGCTCCTGAAGCGGGAACCCGAGCTGCTCCCGAGCCGTCCCCCTGACGTGGCTAGGTGAAGGGGACGCGGCGAGGCTGGAGAGGACGGGGCCAAGGGGACACAGGCCAGCCGGGGCCAAGGCAGAGCAGCCGGGATAGAAGCCGGGCCTCCTGCACGTCAGATGGGGGAGGAGGCAGATGGCCAGGGACCACAGCCGCGGCAAGGCGGAGGGTTTAAAGATGCTGAGGGTATGGGTTCAAGCCCTGATGCCACCCGAACCTGCCTAGCAAGACCCTGGACAGGTTCCTGGCCCCCTGTGCCTCAGTTTCCCCTCCTGTAAGCTGGGGCTGAAGTCCTCGCCGCATGAGGTTGGTAAAGGAGCTGAGAAGAGAGGAGCTGGCTGGGGGCCCAGCTGGCCTGGCAC
This sequence comes from Galemys pyrenaicus, assembly GCA_019455555.1. NCBI lineage: Eukaryota > Metazoa > Chordata > Mammalia > Eulipotyphla > Talpidae > Galemys > Galemys pyrenaicus. Next base: position 1,009,350 of record JAGFMF010012032.1, read on the forward strand.
ACAGAGCGAGCCCTGAGCAGGCCGTGTGCTGCCACCACAGGCCGGGCAAGGACAGGCCGGTGCTTTCTGAAGGATTATGACAAATAATTAAACAACTAGGAAGAGGGCCTCCCCGGGGGCGCATGGGGTTGAGTGCCGCTGTGGGGTTTCCATAGCCACTGCAGCGCGAGTTCGATCCCCAGCCAGGGGGCTGACCCACAGGGCTCAGCAGACCTCTCCTGCCTCCCCGCTGCTCCCCTAAGCAGTGTGTTTCAGTCCATCTGCCTGTCCTGCTCCCCACGCTGTCTCTGGTGAGTCCTCTCACCCCCACACCTCTGGCCTGCGCCCCAGCTTGTACACATGAGTAAGTCTCTAAAAAATTAAAATAGATAAGTGAACAGGAAGAACACGGAAGAAACCCAGAGGCTGGCCCACAAGGCCACGAATCACGAGGCTCCTGGTCGAGCAGCGCATGGGACAGCAGGCGCAGGGCCCGCCCCGGGCCAGGAGGGCAGCACCCAGCTCCGCACGGCCCAGGAGGGCGGGCCCAGCGCACCCTGCTCCGTCTCCAGGACAGGTCACCTGCGCACGGCCCTCAGGTGCATGGGTGCCGGTGGAGGCCCCAGCAGAGCCGAGAAGCCAAAGCCCAGAGGAACGTCAAGAGGCTGTGGGCCCAGACCCGGGACAGGCCAGCAAGAAGGGGTGACGGGTCCCGAATCAGCAGCCAGGCAGGGACAGGCACCCACTCCCCAGGGGCTTCCCGCATGGCACGTGGACCCTGGGGTGGGCGTGTGGGTCTGGGCTCCGGAACCCTCCTGAGCCTCCTCTGCCCCTTGGAGCCCTGCCGGCCCCCTCCAGCGGGGTCCCTCCAGCCGTGGGTGAGCCGTACATGGGCCCTAGGGGTGCCAACCCCGTCTCTGGCCACGCCCTGCAGAATCGCGGCTGCCCTTCCCTGCCCCGAGGCCTCCAAGAGGTGCTGCCCCCAAATCTACCCCATCTTCCTCGGCCTCAGCATAGCGTGGCGTGGGGGACCGGAGTACCCCATCTCCCTCGGCCTCAGCACGGCGTGGCGTGCGGACCCGAGTGGTATCTGAGTGAGCGATGGGTCCCGAGGTCAGTGCGCAGCAGCACCGCCCTCCGCCTGCAGACCAGAGCAGGGGTTGGAGCAGCCCCGTTGTCCCACTGGGCAGCGGTCGGCACAGCCTGGACCCCCGAAACGGCGCTCCCTGTGACTGCAGAGGGGGTTCTGAACAAGCCTCAGCTGCTCCCCCCAATACACACGGGGGCCACTGCCCCTCCCAGCTGTTCTGCCAGCCCCAGAGGACAGGGAGTCGTCTGTCTCGCTCTGTCCCCCGGCCCAGCACGAACTCGATGCTCAGCAGGGATCTGCGGAGTGACTGAGTGGCCGAGGCTGGGGGCCCTTCCCGTGTGGAGGGCGCCCCGCTGGGCCCTGACATCACCCCGGCAGGCCTCTGGGCCTGGCTCACGGAGGGCACTGCTTCTGGGTATGGGGCTGGCAGGCACGGGGACAGGGCCAGCAGGGAGGGCAGCAGGCCCTGGCCTCAGCTCCACATTCTGCCCCTTGACTGTGAAAATAGACGGAAGGAAGGACAGGCGGGCACGGACACAAACAGCCCCCAGCCGCCAGCCTGTCCCCGTCACCAGAATCCTCCGCTCGCTCCACCCTGCCAAGAGCCGGGCCAGCAGCCGGCCTGGAGAATAAACATGTCACGGCGAGGCCAGCCCGCCGGACTGCTGGAGCCAAGAACCGCCGGAGGCTGTAAACAGTCTCTCCTCTCTTGGCCGCAGACTCTGGCCCACCTCTCTGCGCTGGGAATTAGCACTTTGCCCGCCAGAAAGAAAGGGCCGGGTGGGGGTGTTTGGGGAGGGGGCGGGGGGCAGGAGAGCGGCTGGCTTGGGGCCAGCAGCCCAGCGTGCTGAGTCTGGAAGTGGTGGGAGATTGTGAATGAATGGGCCGGTGAGGACCAGGAGGCCCAGCAGGGGCAGAGGTACAAGCCAGGCAGGAGGGGGCGGGGGCGAGGCCTTCTTCCAGGCCTGTGGCCTCGGACAAGGGAGGCAGACACTTCCGCAGCATCCCCAGCCCCCTGGGAGTCCAGCTTACTCCTGGGAAACTGGGGGCCCAGGGCAGCGGATGCCATCCTGAGGAGTCCTTCCCAAGGGCCTGGGGGCAGCGGCTCTCTGCTCCTGCAGGTCTTGACAGTGGTTCAAGTTAGGGTCCAGATCTGCTGCTTCATTTTGGTTCTGTCTTCCTGAGCCACAAGGATTCTCAAAAGACAAATTTAGTCAGGCCACACCCGGGTGAACCCCTTCAGAGAATGCTCTTCCCAGAGCCAAAGCCGGCAGCCCCAGCCCTGCCTGCCTCCTCAGCTTCCACTCCAGAGACAGCCGCCCCACCACGCATGTCTCGCCTGCTTTGGGAACTTTGCACAAGCTGGACCTTCTACCGTGGATGTTTTTCCCTCCCTTCTTATTGTTCACGCCCTGCTATTGTTCAGACATTGAGTCAACAGTCACCTCCTCCAGGAAGTCTCCCAGATGTCCCACAAATAAGTGAAAGGACCCACGCTCTCTGTACCATGTTCCTCTTCGTCCAAGCTCTCGTCCCAGCCACAAGTGCACGTGTGATTCGGAGATTTGCACCTGTTTTCCCCCCAGCAGACCATAGATCCAGGAGGGAGGGGCTGTGTCCGGTGGGCCTGTCATTGCTTCTTAATTTCCATGCACGTCACCGCACTCTGGACACTTGCTGAATGAATGAGTCAGCAGCGACTGAAGGGCACTGCCACCTGATGGTGACTGGCCTCCTCCCAGCCGTGGGCAGCTGGGGCCTGAGTGCACAGCAGTGCTGGCTCCAGGGGGCCGCTTGCCCGCCTCGGCAGGCAGGCGCTGTGAGCTGCCCAGGGCAGGAAGGTGGACAGGCTTCAGTGCTGCGCTCAGCCCCAACGGAGGATGCTGAAGACCCCTGCTGCCAGGGCAGGAGCTGGCAGGGCTGGGGACGCCACAGGAGGAGAAGGGGCAGGGCTGTGAAGGCCGAGGCCTGGACGTGCCCTGGAGGCTGGGCAGACGTGCAGTCCTGGCTCTGCTGTGCGGCCGGGGTCAGCGGTCTGACTGCTCGGGCTTCAGTCCCCTCTGCAGGAAGGAGGCAAGGAGCACCGCTTGCCCGCCTCAGGGCTGCAGAGGGTCAGGTGACAAGTGCAGGCGCCCAAGTGCTATTTGGGCGTCATCCACCAGAGCTTCTGGGGACTCAGGGCTTTCCCCTGGACTGCCCGACGGGGGCTTTAATGCCCGATGCCAGGACCCCGGCCTGAGGTCGGCCCCCACGGGCTCCTTGCCTTGAAGAGCCTGCACGGCGCCCTGCCTGGCTGGCTGGGGGAGCAGGGTTCGGGTTTGCCGGACCTTGGCCCCTCAGGAGCTCGGCCGGCCTCAGGGACCTGCAATCCCAGGGAGAACAGCCCCCTTGGTTAGTCCCTGTGGTGAGAAGGTGGAGGCTGGGGGCAAAGACCACACTGTTGAAACCCCACCCCTCAAGCACAGGGACCCCCGGTGCCCCTACCTGGGGATGAGACGAGGAAGAATGGCAGTAACACACTTCGGGGAGGGCTTGGGGGAACGGGAGCCCTCCCGCCCACACTGGAAGGCCGGGGCAGAGGCTGGCACAGCCCCCCAGCCGGGGTCCGCAGGTGGGGCTCACCCCAGGACCTGAGAGCGCACAGGACCCAGCCACCCGACGCCCCGGGCCGGCCAGAGGGGAAGCCACGTGCTGATCTGCGACCACACCGTGCTCGCAGTGCGCCCCAGGCCCGGGGCTGTTCCCCGCAAAGAGAAAGAAAGCACATCTCCCACATCGCAGGCGACCTTGAAAACACCCCGAGCGCAACAGCCGGGCAGCAGGTCACCTACAGGCAGGTTGGAGGCAGAGCAGGTGAGGGCTGGGCGCACGGGGGTGTGACTGTGGGTGAGTGCGGCTTTCCTTCTGGGGTGATGAAAATGTTGCCGAAGACGCAGGTGACAGCCGCACGGTGCAGGGCCGGTGCCCTCTGCCTGCCCTCTCCTGCACCTGGCCCACGGCCGAGCGGTGGCGCGCGGACTGCACCTCAGGGCTGCCGCGGGGAGCGGGACCCCACTGCTGGCCTCAGCTTCCTCCTCTGTAAGGGAGCGGCTGCAGCCCACGCCCGCCCCTCCCCGCCCTGTGCCCTGGAGCACCAGCGGCAGACCAGCCTGCAGGTTGTCCTTCGGCCCCTCCCCGGAAGGGCAAGCCGGAGGGGGCGCGCTTGCCGCTGCATCTGCCAGCCAGGTCCTCCCTGCTGTGCCTGTGGCCTAGATCCCGTCCAGGGCCTGCACACGGGCCTCCCCGGCTCGGTGGCAGCGCTCCCCTCCCGCCCTCACCTGCCACGGAGCCGCCAGCCCTGGTGCCGCTCACCTGGCCGGCCTGGCACGCGGGTGGGCACACGGCACGCACGTGATATGCCCTTGCTGCCGGGCCTCAGCCTGGGCTCACCACTGCGGAGGTGCAGAGGACACACGGGTCAAGGTCAGCCTGTGGACAGGCCGCGGCAACCAGAAGCTGAGGAGGACAGCCGAGGGCCGGCGGCAAGGCCGGGCCTGGGGGAGGGAGACGGCCGGGGTGAAGGCAGAGCTCAGGGCCCAGACCTGCTCCCAGAGGAGAGCGGGGCCAGGGCCAGAAGAGCGGCCGGCGGGAGAAAGCCTGGGGTGGGCTGGGCCAGCCGCCCCCTCCAGCACACAGATGTTCTGGCTGGGCGGGAGGTGCAGGCGCTGGTGTGGCCTTCCCAGGCCCTGGGGCTCTGCCAGGAGGCTGGAGTCTGTCGCCAGGGCGGCGGCGGGAGGAGGCCCGGCCCCTGACCCCCGGCCTCCGGCTCGCTCCAGGCCGGGGCTGGCTCCACGCTGGGCGGGCGGACCACATCTGGGCTGCAAGGCTGGCTCCGGGCGAGGAGAGACAAAGGGGGCCGGTGTGACTTCTGAGGCTCCCTGTGGGTGCTGCAGCCTAGGCAGAGGAAAATCACCACCCCAAGCTCAGGCCAGATGGGTCTTCGCCAGGGGCGCCAGTCTCCCCAGGAGGGCCCCCAGCATTTAGGGGGCACGTCTTTCTCGTGGTGTGTCCTGAGAGGCGAGGGCATGCTGGAGGCCCTGTCGCCGTGACAACTGAGAACACCCACGTTCACAAACACACCGGCCCGGTGTGCCCACAGCCTGGTTCGGGGCCTGCCGTCTCCTTGGGAGCCACACGGAGGCGCCCGCTCAGCCCCTTCCTTGGGGCTCTTTTCTGTGGGGCCCCAGCTCCCTAACAGCCAAATAGTCATTTACAGGCCTCGGGAGAAAAGCCCCTGCGGTGCCCTCTCCTGGGCTTCGGGGGAGGCGGGCGAAGGTGCCAGATGCCACAGCAGTGCGGGCCGGGGCAGAAGGGCCGGGACACACCGCCCCTCGGCACTGGGCCCGGCAGCAGCCCAGGCAGGCGAGGGCGGCTCTGGCCCCAGTTCCGGCCGGCTCTATCGTCTGCCTGACAGCTTCCTCGTCATGAACTCACTTTCAGAACCTTTCGAAGGCTAAAGACCCCTCCGTGTTGCTCCCCACCCACAGGCGGTGACTCGGGTCCATCTGGGGAGTGATCTTGGGGAGCACACAGTTCTCCAAGGGGTTTCCAGAGAGCCAGCGCACGCGGGCAAACGCCCATCGCCACGCTGAGTAAGGGAGACGCGGGGCAAAACCGCAGCGCGACGCCACCTCTCGCCCGCCAAGGGCCCGGCGGACAGGACAGGCGCCAGCGGGTGCTGGCGGACGCGTGGGGGAGAGGCGCTCCGTGGGTGGGGAGCCGCTGCGGTCGCTCTGCCCAGCGGCCCGGATCTGCCTTGACCCCTGAAAAGGCAGAGGGCGGTAGCCCTGCCCGGGCGCCTGTGCAGAGGGGCATCTGTGCATCTCTCCATGCGACGTGCTCCGAGTGCGCTGGCGCGCCCACGCCGGGATGGGAGGAGAAGAGGCCCAGCCTGCCCCGCGGGACACTCTGGGAGCGCCAGGGCTCGAGATGCAGCGGTGCTGTCGCCACAGACGGCGCGATCTCACGTGCACGAGGAGACGACGGGTGAAGGCAGGCGAGCCGACACAGCAAAATGAGGGTAAGTGAGCAGACGGTGCCAGCCAAAGGGGGTCTCTGAGGCTAAGGTCGGGGAGGGGGCAAAGGAGCAGGTGGTGGGAAAGAAAGCAAACAGAACTCTACCTTCCTCATCCTCAATCATAAACCTAAAAGGCTCTAAATGCTAAGAACAAAAGAGGGCCTCCCTGGTGGCGCAGTGGGCTGAGCGCCGCACTGGGAAGCATCCGCAGCACAGCAGCGCGAGTTCGATCCCCGGCCAGGGAGGGGACCCACAGGGCGCAGCAGACTCTCCTGCCTCCCGCTGCTCCCTCAGCAGTGTGCTTCAGTGGATCCGCCTGTTCTGCTCCCCACGCTGTCTCTGGTGAGTCCTCTCACCTCCCACGACTCTGGCCTATACCCAGTTCTTATGTGCGTAAGTAAATAAATCTTTTTAAAAAAACTAAAAACATTCACAACTCTGTGGCAAATCTTCGTGGTGTTCACCTGACCGTAACAGTAACAGGCACTGCAGATTCAAAGTCCGTGCAAAGGACACGTCCCCTCTGCGGGCCTTGCGCCAGTGAGGCGGTGTGGCAGGGCCCAGAAGCGGACAGCCCCACAGGACACGCCGGCTGCCCAGCCCTCGGGGCTGCGACCGGACCCTGCGTTCGGGCCTGCCCTCACCACACGCTGCGGAGTGACGCGGGGGTCTGCGCAGCCCCCCGTCTCCGTGGCCCAGAGTGGAGCGTCCAGGCAGGTCGAGACCCAGGCAAGTGCCCCAGGGACAGGGCCCCATCCCGTGACGGCACCCAGGAGCTGGAGACCGGGGGTGCCCGGACAGGCCCCAGAGGGCCCCGCCCCGAGGGTGGGAGGATAAAATTGGCCCACCCGGACAGGCACTGCTGGTGATAAAAATGAGACCCAAGAATATTTGAAGGTGGAAGGAAGAGTGACAAGGTGTCAGGGAGCGAGCAGGACTGTCCTCGGGGTGACAGTCTAGCTAGTTTTATTTAGGGCATAGTGGAGCAGGCGCGGTGTCAGGGTCACCTTTTCAGTCTGAAGTCTGTGCCCAGGCCGGCCGGTCGCCCGTGCCCCGGGGCCATCAGCCTGCCTGCACCCTGTGCTGGGCCGCCGCAGCAGCCACCTGCTTCCCGGCCCCGGCCGTGGCCCGGCACTTGGGCCCCACGCGGGGGTCGGCGCTGGCTTAGTCACGCCCCAGCCCCGTGCACAAGGCGTCCCTGCTGCTCAGTCTGAGCGGGCACCCGGAACAGTGTCCCCATTTCATCCCTTTGGGTCCTGAGCTCCCAAACTTAGATTTCAGAGAGAAAAAAAGGGGCAGAGGCGCCAACCCCAAGTTCCCACCCAAAGCACTTTTTGACAGACAAGAAAAACTGGCACATTTACATGGAAATCGAGGCGAACAGACTTGTCTCTCTTCACAGTTAAGTCGAAAGGGGCTGGATAAAATAAACCCAGCGGGAGCCTCTGTTCTGTACTCTGGGGAGGGTGCCCCCGCTTGGACTAAACGCATCTCCCTGCTTCAGCTCAGCTGCACTGGGAGTCCAGCCCTGCCAGGGGGGTCTGAGGCCCAGCTCCAAACGCACCAGCACGGGGGCGATGAGGGGACCAAGCCCAGGGGCAAGGAACAGGCGTGTGTGTGTGCATGCATGCACGTGTGTGCCTATGTACGTGTGCGTGTGTGCATGTGTGCGTGTGTACAGGCACACTCATGGCTGGCCCACATTCATCGTCTGTCCACCCAAGAATCCTGCCTCTTCATACCCAGCGGTCCCTGAGTTCCTGTCTCCCTGGGCCCGTTCCCGATGGCTGGGGGCTGGCCCGCCGCTCCGTGGCCCCGGATCAGCCGGGGCCAGAGGTCAGAGCCAGGCGGTGACAGGGTTCTCCGGTGCCCCCTCAGCACACTGGCCCCGGCACCCTCCACTCTGCCCTCCACTGCAGGAGGACATGCCGCACTCAGCAGGCAGTGAGAATCGTTTCCTCCTGACGAAGCCCCTCGTCTGTCTCCGCGTCTAGAAGCTGCTGTAGACTCAGCACGCACCCAAAATAAGTGCAAACAGGCCTTAAAACGGTGTCAGTGTTTGCTGTGCACAGGCCAGCTGGCTCCAGCTGGGAAGGTGAGGGAGGGTCTGCTGCTGGGCCCCCCTCTCCCCTCCAGGCCTTTATCTCAGCTGTAGCCGCCACCCGGGGACCCGCAGAAGGTCCCCTCTGTCAGTGGGGAGACAGGGGTGCTGGATCGAGGGGTTTGTAGTGGGGTGGTGCAGAGGGGCCAAAGGACCGGGTGTTTGGACCCGGGCGACTCGTGGGTGGCTCCTGTGCAGAAGGCACCCGACGTGCCCATGTGGCTCTGCCCAGCCCAAGTGGCCGTGACCAAGGGCTGGCGAAACGGCTCTGCGGTTGACCCTCCTGCGCTGCAATTTGATGCGCGCGTGGCTCTGGGCTTTTAGGCTCTAAACCAAGATACAGATTTGAGATCTTAAAGCTGAAGGGCCTGGAGGTCACACGCTCACCGGCCCCCAGGGAACACGTCAGCTACCTTTGGTCCTGTGCGCCGCCCCAAACACTGAGCGGGGCTGGCCTGACCCTCGTCCCCCCGCCCGGGCTCGCCTGCCATCTGCGCACCCCCACCGGGCTGAGCCCAGCTTTGCTGTCCCCTTTAGCTGACACAGTCGTGCTCACTGCATGAATTATAGCCAGCCCCTCAGTTGCCCTGTAAGAAACACAGAAGTCAAACCTCTGGCCCGAGGGCACCATGTAACTGACGGGCCCCCCGTGGGGTCCCCATCACCCGTCAGGCAGGCCTGATGCCCGACACCGGGTCACATCTCCAGGACACGCGGCTTGTCCCTAAACACGGTGGACCAGCCATTCCCAGCATCCTGGGGAAAAACCAAAGCACAGGGTGACCTTCAAATTCAGTTAAAAATGGATCTTGCTGATCTTAATAAAAGATCCATTTAGCAATGCAAATTCCAGTAGGTCCCGCCCCGACAAAACACGCTGAGGCCTGGGGCTCCCTCCCAGCACCCTGGGGAGGCTGGGTTGGTGCAGGATGGTAACATGTCCTGGAGGAATTCACAGAGCTGCGGGGTCCAGGCAGCCTGGCAGCCAGCCACCGGGAAGGGCAGCGCTGCCCACGCCACAGGGAACAGCGCCATCAAGGCCTCCAGAAAGCAAAAGCATCTCCAACCGCCCCCCCCACCCAAAAAGGGCGCTCCTGGCACTTGGGGGACCATTTTTCCCGAACACTCGGAGAGTATCACACGCTCGCTGCAGCAGGCCAGCACTGCAGGGCTCCGTGAATAAAGCGGTGGTGATTTCCTCGCTGTCTCCGGTCCAAGCCACCCGGAGTGTTTACAGGACACACAGGCCTGCCTACCTCGCTGGCGCTGGGTAAACACAGAGCCCGAGGGGGCGGGGGCTCGGCCCTCAGACCTGGCTCGGAGCCCCAGAGCTGCAACTTGGGGTTCCCTGGGCGGCTCTCCAGACGAGGCTGGGTCATCCCGAAGCCTAAGCCCTCACCCACAACCCCCAGATCCAAAAGCTCTGGAAACCCAAGGGTTTCTTAACACATCTGGCAGCGAAACCTGCCCTCCCTGAGGCTATTTATAGTCTTCTGTTTTCCCCCACTGGGTGTGAACATCCACATGTTGTGCTGCAGAAGCAGATTTGACACAGGGGGCTGCCCCAGGCCCCCCCAGGCCCTTACATGAACTACGGCTCTGGGACTAGAGTCTAAGGGATAGAAGATTCCGGAACTTATCTGGCTCCAGAGCCGTCCACAGGGACCGAGGACCAGAAGGGCAGAGAGATGACAGATGCTGACATCTGAACTCTTTCTGACCTGCTGGTGACAGCCACGGAAGTGCTGAGCCTGGGGCACCAGATCCCCTCCACGGAAATTCACGGTGTCTGCTACAGTGGTGCTGGGGGGACACCCCAATTCACACGAGCCCTCCCTTCTGCAGGCCAGCAGTGAGAACCCAGAGTGGTGAAGAAAATAAAACGCAGATGAGGACGGCAAGTTCCAGGCCTCAGGCAGCGTGCGGCTTCCCACTCTGGCCTCGGAGAAGCTGAGGCAGCTGCCTGCTCTCCGTTCTCGGCTACCCTGCCCTGGCAGGCCCTGGGTGCCCTCCTCCCCAGTGGCCTCCACCTTCTCTCCCCCCAACTCGCCTGCCCCGCACCACTCAGGAAAACTCTCTTAGAACCATCTTCGTGACGCTGCCATCAACTGTGGCTCCAAACACACAATGCCTTTTTATTACTCCTGTGCCCGGAGCCCAACCTCCCCTGTTGGGTTAAAGGAAAAAGAAAATCTTATATTAAAACTAATAAATCACCTGAACACCTGCCAACCTAAGCGGCCGCCCCAGTGGGTGCTGCTCCTCCGCGCCAGAGGCCGGCCGGGGCTGTGGCGGCACAGTCCGGCCGGACCCGCTCTCGGGCACCCCACCCCAGCACACGTCCCGCGCTTGGAAGGAGGCTTCACGCTGACCCGAGAGCCACCGACCCCGCCGGCAACGTGGCCACCCTGACCCACTCTCTTTCGGCCACACCAACCTCCCTGCAAGAACATGCAGGGGCCGTGGCCCCTCAGGGCCTGCCGCGGGCACTTGTGCCCGCTGTGACACTGGTCGCAGAACCCCACACTCACGCCGGAAAGGCGCCGCGTCCCGCGTTTGCGAAACACACTGCAGAGCAGGCGCTGTGCCACCTGAGGGCCGCACGCAAAGGCGCTGCTAAGTCCTGCCGCATTTCATCCCCGACCGTACGTGACCAACCCGGGTCACCAGTTCCTGGGCACACGCCGAGGGAAGGCAACTGTCGAGGTGACCCTGACACTTGGGAGTCGCGTCTGCTCGGCCGGTCTCCTGGCAACGGGCATGAACCCGAAGCCCCGCACCTGTGACGGGCCGTCCGCTGCTGTCTGCGACACGAGAGCGGCTCCTGGGCGCCCTCCATGTGCACGGCGGAGGAAACCCCAGCGGCTCCCGGTCTCGCTGAGCCTCCACGCCCTCGCCCGCGAAACGGCTGCAGTGCAGCACGCACGCCCCAGCCCCCAGGCTTCGGCTCACAGGCCGGTCACACACAGATGGACGCGCAGGCACAGACAGACGCAAACACAGTGTGTCTCCCCACACGTGCCGCAGACACGGCCTCCCACACACGTGATCAAGTGGAGGACGTGCCGGTGCCGCACCGCGCTGCAGTCACACAGACATCACGTTGGGGAAAGGGGTGAAGGCTCTCTCTACCTCACGTGGGTGTGTGCTCAGAAGAATAAAAATAGGTAACGTGTTCTAACCGGGCTGTGGGGGTGTGGGGGTGGCGCCCGCTCCCTGCCCGACCCCGCAGCAGAGGCTCAGCGCCCAGAGGTGGCGGGAGGAGCGGGTGCAGGCCCCCAAGCAGCAGGGCTGCTCCCTGTGTTCCTCACACCTCTGACAAGGTCCTCAACGGCTGAGGGGCACCACCTGACGCCATTTGCCAGGCCGGCCGTCACCAAGACTGGCCTGTGGCCGGAGGAGCAGAGGCCGGGGCTCTGCAGCCCTGCAATGGCCTTCGACCTCTGCAGGCCGGAAGCTGGCTGGGGGCAGGCAGAATGGAGAACAGCCCGCTCTTGCTCACCCAGGCGTTTATTTGAACCTACCCCTTCCCTGTAGAGCCCAGGAATGAGACAGGTCACCCCAGCCCCTGCAGGCCCCTTCTATGGGGAGGGGCCAGGGCTGCCACAGGAAGTGTCCCATGCTGGTCCCGTATCCACCGGCCACTTGCTGCACGGCTGGCGAGATGGCCAGGAGGCCTGGATGAGCATAGGCCAGGATGAGGTAACGAACGTGAACTTGGGGGTACGGAAGGTCCAGGATGGAGGCAACTGAGAAGCAGATGAGGTTTAAGCAGACTTATTATAGAGCCGCCCACATCTGAAGCACCGAGGGACAACCTGGAAGCCAGCCACAGGTGGCCAGGGTCACTGACCAGCCAACAAAGCCATCCCAGAAGGTTGCTGAGTGATGAGGGCACCGAGGGGACCCGCACTCTGCTTCAGCACACTGACTTGTTTAACCTGCAGCACAAGGCCCTGCATAAAACAGCCATCATCCGCACTTTATACCTGGGGAGGCGACAGCAGAGAGGTTAAGGAAGGGGCCCAAGAACACACAGCTAGTGAGGGGGTGGAGTCCTGATTTGACCCCGAGCATCTCGTGTCCAAGTCCACAGTCTCAGCTTCTCCAGAGGACGTTCATCATGTCCCAGGTGGCAACACACACCCCATAATGGGATGCCCGTGTGCAGGCATGTGCATGGGGGAAAATGTCAGGAGTGCTGAGTCATGGAATTATGGGTAAATTTTATTACTTCCCTTTTTATCTCCATTGGGTGCATTTTTGATATAGAACATGCTAGACTTCAGGAAACAAATCAAATCTGTTCCGTAAGCTGCCCTGGTCTCTTGTGCCCCCGCCTTTCCCTTTCCGGCAAGGTCCCGCTTCATGTTCCACCCACGCCCACTAGCCCTGGAAGCTTCACGGGGGCGGAAGTGCTTCCAGGCCACTGTCCCATGCCTGGCCCCGAGGGTCCCTCAGTCATGGAGTCAGGGTAACCCGCTCAAGCCAGAAAGTCTACTCAGCATCGCGCTGAAGACATCACAGCAGCGTTAGCAGCTCTGCCCCACCCACACGGTCACTGCTGGGGGCTACTTGGGAGTCCATCTCACAGACCTTTACAGCAGCGGGAAATGCGGGTGCTGGACATGGAAAGAATTAGAGCAAGATGCACACCTGGAGCTGTTGGCAAAGAGAACAAACAGAACGTCCAGGAGGAGATGCGCGGTGTCAAGTGCAGATGCCTCTGAGCTGTGAGGCCAGGCCGGGGAAGTTCTCCTCAGGCCTTTGCGTACTTCCAAGCTCCCTGCAATGTCATCCGCATCAAAAAAATAGTTGGGATGTGGTCGGAGCCAGCTAACTGCCTGTTTCTTGTGCAATAACTCACTTACTCCCCACTCTGAGGCAGACATAATGAAGAAAGAGGCACAGGACTGGCCCAAGACCACATAGTAAGGGTCAGGACTGGGAACTGTCACCTTCAAAATGAAATCTACATATTAAAATCAAAATCTGACATGATAGAAAAGAACTGTAATATGTACTGAATGTGAGCTGTAAGAGTTAGGAAAATAAGCATCCACTTATTGTGTCCTCATTTAAGAAAAATTCACACGTAAGAATGTAAACCTGTACTGCCTCTTTCAAAACAATCTGGCATTTCCTCTAGTTATGACTGGACCCAGCAAATCCCACTTCTAGGTGTACAGCTAGAAGAAAAAAAAACATGTTCACACATAACCTGTCTATGAGCATTCAGAACAGTACTTTTCACAGTAGCCAAAAGGTAAGCTAACCCCAACATCTGTGGACAGATGAATGGATAATCAAAATGTAGCACATGTGGAATAGTATACAGCTATAAAAAAGAAGGAAGCCCTGACACATGCTACTAAGTAGATTACTCTGGACAGCATAGTGCTAAATGAAAGGAGCCAGGCACAAGAGATCATGCAGTACAGTATTCTGTTTCTGTCAACTGTCCAGAACGGGCAAATCCATAAAGAAAGAAAGCAGATCAGTGGTTGCCAGGGACGAAGGGAAGGAAGAATGGAGTTTCTTTTAGGGGTGGTGAAAAACATTCTAAAATTAGATAATGGAGATGTTTGTACAATTTTGTGAACATATTAAACCCAGCTGAATTTGACACTTACAAGAGTAATTTTATGGTAAGCAAATTGTATCTCAATAAAGTTGCTATTAAAAACAGTTTTAAATGAGACCGCAACTGACAGAAGCAACTTTGCATGGCTCTAGATGACACCAAGTAGCCAGGGAGATGGAAAGATGCTGCTCACAATCCATCCCCACCTGCATGAGGCCCACGTCATGCTGGGGGTCGGGATCCCGCATGGGTTTAGCAGCAGAGGCTGGCATCCTAGGGCCCCTCAAATTGCTAATGCAAACATATCGGGCTATCTGTCACCAGGGGATAGGCTTAGGTGTCCTGGGCACTGGCATTCCCTCTCAGCCTCCTCCATGCTGTGTGTTCATGGGCACATCCTTTCCCTCACTGGGTCTTGGAGTCTTCTCTGGTGAAGTGACCGGGTGGAGCAAAGATCACTAAGTTTCCTCCCTATTCAAGATTATAAAGAGATACTCAGTGATCAGCCATAATTGCAAAGCCAAGAGAACCAGGAGTCTTTTTTGCCTGCCAATCAAGGTCATAGATAAAGTATACTTTGTAGCAAAAGCATGGAAGGATGGTTAACATAAAACATAAAAGTTTTGAATATAAATGTTCCAAATGACAAAGGCACTGATAGAGCCAGCAGCCCTTCACAATCTGTGCTTCTGAGATAGTGCAGTTTTCTCTTCTGCATGAAAACCTTTTTAAGTCTGGTATCTTTTGCACCTGTCCAAGGTTTTATAAAATCCCCTCAAGCAAAAGGACACACCATTCAGAGGTCACCATGGAGGTGGCAAGAGCAGGTTCATAGAAAGAAATCACTTTTACCCTCAATGGCTCAACACGGGAAAAAGCACAGGCTTGGAAAATATGCCTGTAAGCATAAATAACTTGGAAAAAGGACGGTGGTTTCAAAAATATTTCGTCTAGACTTGCAAAAGTAGAGTGAGAGAGGCTGCAAGTTCAAAAGACATTACATTTCAAGCCCAAAGCAATAGGTTCAAGACATTTAAGGCACAGATCCTAAAGAAACCTTTGGGAGATCAATAAAATTGATAAACCTGTGGCTGGAGTGATAGAGCCGGGAGTAAGAGGGAAGATGGAGCTCACTACCATGAAGGAAAGAAGGGGTTACGCGAGATGCGTTAACGTGTAGCTATTAGGAGGATAAGGGGATAGCGTGAAGAAGATATACGGATTCACTTGAAAAATATAGAAAACCAAAATCAACTCAAGAAGAAATGAGCCTCAAGGAAGAATTCTCCCTTGCTGTCAATATGACAGCTAGGCTTCCCATCCACTAGGGAAGGTCTTTCTGGAAAAAGCTGCCGACTTTTAAACAAGGACGAAGCTGGCTGTTTCGGCAGTGATGTCTCCTAGAACTTTTATTTACTGTGGTTTCTCAAAATATGGACGTAATGCCACCCTGACCGTTTTTTCCCTCCTCTCCCCTCTTTGCTGAGATTTTTATCTCCCTGGCACTGCTTTGGCCACCGGCGCTCCGGGAAAGCCACACAGGCCGGCAGGGAATCACTGTGTGTGGGACACGGAGGAAAACCCCATGGAGAGCTGAAGGATAAAACCTCCAGGCTTAGCTCCTTTCCCATCTGTGACGCGGCAGGAAGAACGGGGCCGCGGATAACAAAGCGCTCAGTTACTACGCAGTATGAAGCAGTGGCCGCCGGACAAGTGCCCAGAAGAGGGGAGACACTTGGGCTGGTGGAGACAGCCTGTGTTGAGATGCGGGGACAGCGGGCGGCTTCAAGGAAACTGGAGTCTGCTCAAAGCTGCTGACACTCACAAGGGCTGGTTTTGCACTGAGTTTTGCGATTAAAAATGCAGATGTGAGAATGGGGGTATGGCGCTGAGAATGCTGAGTCTTTGTAACCCCCGGTGACTCCAGCATCCCCCCGCCCCACAGCCTGACCCCAAAGGTGGCCCCTCTGGGTCACCTCACCCCCCTCACGGCTCCAGCTGCTGGTGTTTTTGAGGTCACGAGTCAGCTCCCCAGGACGATGGGGAGGCGAGGAAACTCATAGTAAGCGGCAAAAGCAAGAAGAAACACATTTGCTGAGCACGTTCGGGGGGGCCAGCCCAGGCACTTCTGTCACCCCACAGAGGGGACACAGGACCAAGGGGCAGACAGGCTGCCACATACCTGCTGACTGGTGACGGAGGGCCGTGTGAACAGGCCCAGCTCCCCTGCAGCCGGCGGCGGCTTGGGGGAGACGAACCAGGAACCTGGGGGCAGGGGCTGCAGTGAGACAGACTGGCCCGGCAGGGAGGCTTCCTGAGGCCCAGGGCGCAGGCACCTTCGCTGCAGGGCCTGAGGCAGGGGCTGTGCACGGGGTCTCGGAGTCCTGCCACCCACCCTCCTCCGCAGCTCCAGCAGTCGGAGCGACCCCGTCTTGAGCCACTTGCTGGCGCTCCCTGGGGCCCACCTGCCACTGTCCCAGGGGGGAGAGGTCCCCGTTACGGGTGAAGAGCCGGAGGTGCCGGGGGTGAAGGGACAGCGGCAGGGTGGATGTGGAGGTCCTGGCAGGGCACGCCACGTGCCCACGGGGGTGGCGCGGCCGGGAGCTGACGCAGAGCTTCTGGTGCCCTCTGTGTGCCCGCCTGGGAGTCGGATGAGGCCCGGCAGAGAAGTGCCTTGTGATGGGAAAAAGCAGCGAGGCCAGCTTCCGCTGCCCTTGCTCCTCTCTCCCCAGAACAGAAACGCTGCCGTGTCTGCAGGGCTCTCGGCCCCACGAGCAGGTCGCTGGCCCTCCCGAGGGCCCCGTGCAGGCTGAAGCTGCGCGCAGCACAGCAGCGGGAAGCAGGGGCGCGCTGGCACTGCTGCTCCTCCCACCCGCCAGGGCCCTGGGCCGCGCAGCCGCCAGCTTCTGCTGACACCGTGTTCCGCCTGACGAAGGCCCTGGTGCCTCTGCAGCAGTCACGAGGGAGCTGTCATGCCCCTGTGGCCCAGGCATCAGGGCGCCAGAGAGCTGCCTGACAGCCGGCTGCCCCTGCAGTCCGGCACTGGAGGTGGCAGAGGCAAGAGGCCTCGCGGGGCGTAGCACAGGCACGGCCGCGTCGCTGCACGACTCCCAACTGTGACCCGCCGCAGGCTCAGATGCACCAGCCTCGCCAAGCCCTGCAAAGCCACCCCAAGGGGCCCAGCAGGACACATGCACCAAGTCACCCGCGCAGACCAGAGCGGCCTCCTCACAGGGGCAGTAAGACATGGCGTCTTGCAAGGTCCCATTCCTTTCACCATCCACATCAGCCCATCATCACCACCGTCACCATCGCTCTGCGCATGTCCTGATTTAAAGGCCCGGGCTCTGTTTTACACTGAATCAGGATAACTCCTGCAGCACCTGCAGGTCCCGCCTCCGTCCCTGCCTGGCGGCGGAACGGTGATGCATTCTGGAGAGGACGGCGCCGTGGACCGGACAGGCCGCCCGCTCACACCTCCACCTGGCGGCATGGCCCTTGCTGCTCCCCTCTTCTCTCTGTGCAGCATCCTGCACAGAGGAGGGTCACTGAAGCCCCTGGGGCGCACCCCATTGTCCCCGCTCATGCTCCCCTACCCGCAGCTCACAGCCAAGATGCCCCTCACTGCATCAGTCCCCCACTATGTCTCCTGGCAACGCCAGCCCTGCCGACGGGCAGCCCACCCCAGGACCGGGGAGCAGGCAGGCAGCCGCCGCCAGCATGGGTCCCCAGGAGCTCCAGCCTGAGGGCCCGGTGGGTGGAGTCACCAGGAAGCGAACTCGTCTGGAGCGCCACAGAGCCTCCGCAGCCCAGGGGAGCTGCAGGGGGACGTTCTCCGGTCACCTGGAGAAACCCTCCCAACATGTGAGTCCGCCCGGCACTCTGGGAACAGCCTCGCCACAGAGCGGGGCGGGCCGGGAGCCCAGAGCGGGGTCTGGCGATAAGTTTCCAGAGGGTGTTCCAAGCATGCTCAGCTGAGCTCTGCAGACCGCGGGCCAGAGGGGTCGGCTGCAGGCTGACTTCTGGAGCTCCTGGGGGTCCGCTGCTGAGGGCGGGCGGCCGGGCCACGGGCAGCTGTGAGTCATGATATCAACACGTCCCCGGCACCCGGGAGGGGTTCCTCTCAGGCCCAATGCCTGGGGCGCTGGCAGGGTGAAGAGGCCCTCGCAGCTGCAGAGGCACAGGGGGGCCCCGCTCCGAACGCCTGGGCTGGGGGCGCGGACACATCCCCCTCGCTCTCTGACCTCAGGGCCTTGACACTCACACGGGTACGACCGGATGAAGCAGACTTCACAACACAGACAGCGTGAAGCCGACAGGCCCAGTCACCAGAAAGAGAGCCAGGACCCGTGCGGGGGGACCCACACTCAGGCCAGGCGCCGTGTCTGCGCTCGGCGTGGCCGGGCTGACCCCTCGGCTCCTGCAGGAGAGGGTGACTGGGCTTCTCCAGAATGGCATCGTCTCCCCACCTCGGCGAGACTCCGCCGAGGGTGCTCGGGTCCCCAGGAGGGGCGTCCGCCGGCCTGTCCCCCCTCGGTGGCCCTGAGCCCCGCTGCCGTCAGCAGGTGGGGCGGCCACGGGCCCAGCACACATAGCCTCGGTGCCCAGGAGCCCACGCAGCCCCGCTAAGCAGCAGCGAGTCTCGCTAGAACTTTCCAGGCCTCCCTGTCCAACGCCCCCGGGATGTCACACACACAATGGCACAAGACAAAGAAGCAGGACTGTGAGAAAGACGCTCTGGAAGGAGCAGCGGGGAGGCAGCTGCTCAGGGGCGCAGGCGGAGGGAGGGGCGCCTCAGTGGCGAGGCCACCTCTCCAGCTGTGGGCTCCCGGCCTCCCACGTAGTCCCCGGCCCTGCGGAGCCTGGGAGCCCGGGCCCCCCGCTGTCCTCACCCCTGCACCAGAGCCCGCACAGCCTGTTAATCCCGTCCACGGAGCTTCTTGTCTGCAGCTGGGAGCCCAGGTTAGGGTCTGGGAAGGCTTCTAAAAGGCGTCTGCAGCCTGTCACTGCTGGGCCCCGCCCTCCTCCGAGCCCCTGGCTGGGAGCTGCGGTGGCACTGAGTGCAGCCTCCTGTGTGGCTGTCGGGGGCGCTATCGAGGCCGGCCCCATGCTGACCCCCAAAGTGCCACTTAGCCCAGGCAGGGCCACCCCATTCTCAAAGGTCCATGCATGTTAGGAGCTCAACCCCAGCTCTCAGGCGCAGGGGCCTGCTCTGCCATCTGGAGACCGGGCTGATGCCAGGGAGCTTGGTGGTTGAGAGTGGGGCCAGCAATGGAATCCACATGGGTCCTGGGGCCAGCGGACACTGGGTGGGGGATGGCCCTGGGGCTCGTGGCATTCAGGGGGCAGCTGTGGGAAGGGGGGCCCAAGGTCGTGAGACCCACAGGCAGAGGTGAGCCAAACCTGACTCCCCACCCACCTCCCATCTGCTCTGAGTTTTCCAAGCCAAAGCATGCATTGTTCAATATGTGAATTAAAGTATGATCTGTACCTATCTTTAAATGGAGAAGGGGTTCCTTTAATAAATAACCAATTGAGAGGCAACACTCAAGCAATGCATTCTGAGAAAAAAGTAAGAACTCTTTAAATGGCATTACCAACAAATTCTGGAAGGGGAAGCCTTTTCTAGGACCACCGCTATTTCAGTCCTGCCCGTCTGCAGGGAGACTCCTTCCTCCGGACGGCATCCTCCCTCCCCGCCCCTCTTTGGAGCACCGAGCATGGACCGTCAAGGTCCCAATGAGCCACGTGCACCAAGGTCCGCTGTCCACTGAATGACCTTCAGCTACGTCCTTGCGCCGGAGCCATGTGGAGTGGCCGCAAAGAGGGCGGACGCCGGAGCCAAACGGTGGGTCAGAGTCCAGTTCCAGTATTTCCCGCTGTGTGACTGAACCAGTGAATGCCCCTCTCTGTGCCTCAATTTCCTTGGCTACAACACAGGAAGCCCGGCTCACGAGACACCGCTGGAGCCCGCAGGTGGGGGCAGCGTGGCGCGGCGCTGGCCCCATCACCGCCCCCCCCACAGTGCTCTCAGGCCTCCCAGGACCATGCAGACGGGCGGAGCCTAAGTGCCCTCCCTTCACACCGGCCCCGGTGCCCGTCAGTGCAGGACAACACGACTGCAGTGGGTTCTGACCTTCGCGGGGTCTCCTTGGGCCCAGGGCCGCTCCCCCACTTCACTCGGCGCTGCTGGTGCCTGCTGCCACCCAGGGTACCAGCCTGCCGGGTTTAGTGGAGCCAGACGCCGGCTGGGACCTTCGTGCCTTTGACCAGGCTGCAGGCAGCTCCTGCCAGAAAGCCGTCCGGTGACCAGGTCTGTACAGGGCTCGCGCCGAGGGTTGGCGGCAGGGAACAGAGGTACGTGCGGGTAGCCAGAGCCTGGGGAGGACACCGGGAGCTGCTGGGCCCACAGGCCCAAGCTAGACCCTGCCCTCTGGGGCCTTCCTGCCACAGACCCCAGCCCTGCCCAAAGCTGCAGAAGGTGGGGTGGCCAGCGCCGGGCAGCCCTGCAGTGGAGCACGGGCTCAGCTACAAGTACGCCACCTGAGGGAGAAAAAACCCGAATGTCCATCCACACTCTGGAATAGTCTACAGCTCTGAAAAAGGGTCAAGTGTTGACAGAGCCTAAAAGGTGGGTGAACCTCAAACACATGCTCTTTGAGCCAAGCCAGGCGCAGCGGACCACACACGAGGTGGCTGCACTTACAGGAAAGCTCTAGAACAGGACACTCTGAGGACAGAAAGCAGGGGGGTGGGTGAGGCTGGGGCAGGGGGATGGAAGAGACTGCTAACAACTGGTGAGGGGTTTCTCTGGGGGCGGTGAGAATGTTCTGGAGCCAGAAGGGGGCAATGGGTACATAACCTGTGTTGGGTAATTTAAAAGGTAAATTTTAGGGTGTGAATCACATTTCGATGCCAAAGTAAAAGAACGAAAATGTCTTTTGAGGGTCCGTGCACAGCGTACACACCTGCTGCTGGGCACCCCCTCCCAGCCCTGCCAGCCTGTGATGAACCCCCATGGCCTCTGGCTTTGCCTCACGGCCGCACTCAGGCCCCTGCCCAGACCCGCCTCACTTCCCGGGCAGCAAACCGCCGTCGGCCAGCTCAGTGCCATGTCTGCGCTGGACCTGCTGGACCCGACGACCGGAACAGCACCTCGGACCAGCAGGCGGCTAACGAAGACAGCGCATAAGTGGGCAGAGCCGCGCGCCTGTCGGGACAGAAGGCCTGGCCCCGCCTGCGCCACGGCGCTGTCCACTGCTCCCAGCCTGGCGCCAGGCTCCCTCAGGAGCTCTCAGACCCCAGCCCGCCAGGCGCCCCTCACAGCGCCCAGTGCGGCAGGAGGGCCCAGACCTTTGAGTTGACTTCGGGTGCGTCCAGGGAGTGCACAGCCAGCCCCTCCCGGCCGGCCGTCCTCCCTCCGCCTGCAGGGCTTCCAAAGGACCTCCAGGAAGTCCACGCCCCTCCCTGGCCTTTGACGTGCCTCGGGCCAGGAGCACAGGAGCCCAGGGGCCGGTTGAGCGCTTCTCAGAGACCTTGCCAAGAGGCCTCCCCACCCAGACGTGCCCGTGGAGCCCAGAAGACCCCACACGGACTTGAGCCCGTGCAGCACAGCTGGGACCTCCACTGCTCCCGCCAGCACCCAGAGCCGGAAGGGCTCACCCCACGCCACGTGCTGAGGGCACAGGGCTCGGGGCCAGTGCACCGCGCAGCAGACCTGTCAGTGGGCAGAGCATGTGGGCGCCTCTCCAGGGCCACTCGGACGAAGGGAGAAGTGGAAGAGGGACGGGAGAGCGAAGCAGCTCAGTGGGGACGCGTCGGATTAGCCGGGTCTCCAAGAAAATGAGGCAGCACACAGTCACGGGCTCGCGGGCGCTGGCGGCGCGTCTGAAACAGCCATCCCGGGTGCCGGCCCTCCTCCTCTCCCTGCCAACGCCGCTGGTGCTCAGGCTTCAGAGGGACCTCGTCTAGGCCACAGTCCAGGGTCCCCCGCCCCACACAGCGGGTTTGAAACCTTGACCCCAGAGAGGAGGAGATACTGAAAGCCAAGAAACCTCCCGGCACAGCAGCTCCGGCGGAGGCCCCAGCACAGCCCCGCGACGCGCTGAAGCCGGTAGCACGGCTTGCTCAGTGCTCCCGCCACCACGAAGACAGGCAGGTGGGGCTGGCGGCGGTGCCGCTCTCTGCAACACGGACACGCGTCAGGTCCGCGCACCGCGCCTCCTGAATTTAGAGCTGCGTCCCTCTATGCTGATAAAGCCCGGGCGGGGGCACAGAACACCAAAGCGTGTGCAGCCTACGTCCAAGAAGCCCCCTCCTGTTCCTGACCCCCAGAGGAGACGCCCGGCCGGTCGCCAGTCATCCTTCCGGCAGGCTCAGACACGCTCGGCACCCCCCAGCGCTGCAGGAGGCGAGCCACCTGTGGCCCCAGGGACAGCGCTTCCTTCCGACAGATGGGGACGCTGAGCAGGGCCCCCGGGGGGGGGAGGTTGGCCCCACAGGTGCCCCCTCGGGCCGCCACGGGTCGGGAACCAGGCTCACGCCGCTCTCCCTGCAGGACGGCGTCACCCTTCGCAACTGAACTGTGGCCGCAGGCGTTCCCCACGTGCCGCGGTGCACCAGAGGCGGACTCAGCCTCCACACACCTCTGCAGGGGAGCGCAAGGACTGGACCTCTCAGGGAAAGCCAGGGAGACGGAGGCAAGAGGGGCAGGAAGCGCAGCCCACTGACGGAGGTGCCGCCCGTGGCCTGCCCGCCTGCCCGCTGTGCCCGGGGAGCCAGGTTCGGGGGACGTTTGTCGGCTTCCTCTTTCTCGGGGCTCTTCAAACACCTGCAGGGGTAGGACGCGCATCGGCAACGTTTACCCCTTGAGCAGACGGCTTCCGGCCCGCTAAGGAACGCACAGGCTTCCCTCAGAGGGGGTCGGAGCTGACGTGGCCCAGGCCCGTGACGCCCCACTCCTGCCACGGCGACGGCGTCCGTGTCCAGGCTTCCCAGCGGGGACGCCCTCTCAGCACCTTCCAGAAGGTTCCCCCACCCAGTCGCTTGCTGAGGTGCCCCAGGAGCCTGGACCGAGGGAGGAGGGGCTGCCAGGCCCTCCCTGCAGAGCGGGGCGCCTGGCGGGCACCGATCCGCAGGAACCACGGCAAACAGATGTGCAGGAGGCCTGCCAGGCGCGCGACGGCAGACGTGCTCGGCAGGCCTCGGGTGTCAGTGCGAGGAGAGGTGGACAGCGGCAACACCTGTTCTGGGCTGGGAGGCCGCACTCGGGGGGCCTGGCCGGGCGTCCCCGCGGCGAGGGCTGGGGTGCGTTAGGTAAACAGCCGCACGCTCCATTACTCAGAAGGCTCCCCGGACGGAGCGCTGGAAGAGGGAAGGGGGCGTGCGCGCCAACTGGCTTGCAGGGAAGCAAATCGATCATGCAGCAAACCCATCTTGGCCGGGAGGCCGCTCGGCAGCAGGAGGCGGTGGGCCGAACACCTGAGCGGGGTAGGAGGGGCAGACAAAGGCTGCGAGGTGCAGGGCATAGGGACGCTGTGGAGCCAGCCACGGGAGCTCCTGGGGACGCCGCTCAGCTGCTCTCCTGGCTGGGATGGGAAGGGCCGGCACAGCTGCCCGGAGGGGAGCGCCGAGCAGGACCCGGTGCACAGACCCCTGGGTCCAGCACGAGTGGGCTCTACGAGCTGAGCCGCCTTGGGCAGCGATCGGGCCTCTCTGGCCTCCTTCTTCCTCCAGGAGACGGGGCACTGTGGGAGTCTGTGAGCGCGGACACGGGAAGGGGGGTCGGCCTGGAGTGTGTGAAACACGTGGGGGGGGTCCAGCTGTCATTACTGCCCCACACGCCGCCTCTGGCAGCCAGGCCGGCCCTGCCCGTGCTCTGAAGAGAGGGACACCCATTCTCTGTCCCGGAAGAAAGGTGGGGCAGAGGCCGCGCGCCCTCAGCCTGCAGGTGCCGCCGAGAAACCCCCTTGGGAGGCGGCGCCAACACACCCCCGGCCCTGCTGTACACCCGCGGCTCTCCCCAACCGGCGTCCCTGGCACAACCGTCCCCACTTCCCAGGCGCAGCCTCTGAGGCTCAGAGAGGGCGAGAGTCTCACCAAGGTCACACAGCCAGCTCCTTCAGCTCCCGTCTGAGGCCAGCTGGGACCTGGCCATGGCTTTGCAGAGCCTCCCATGTGGGGAGGCTACCCCTCAGGAAGGGGGCCAGGCCCCGCGGGGGTGGCTGCCGGCTCCCGGCCCGCCAGGCCCCAACAGCCCGCTCCCAGCAGCCAGCCAGAGGTGTGGCGGCTACAGAGCAGGGCGCCCTCCGGCGGCCGGGAGTCCAGTGGGAGGGAAAGTCACAAAGTGACCTCAGCGCTCTCCCCGTCTTCACATTTCCTTTCATGGTGTTTTAAAGTTGATTCACTCATGAATGAAACTTAACAGGAAACATGTGAGCCGTCCTAGGAGGTGGTATAGCCGAGGCTCTGGAACACCCTGTCCCAGTAGCGGCTTCCCTGTGGCCACCTCCCAGTGCCCCTAGTCACTGCCACCCCAGATCTCAAGCCACGCAGCAAAGAGGGACGCGGAAACGTGTGAGAGCCGGGACTCAGGCGCGGCATGGGGTCCAGGGGACCTTCCCTGGAGGCCCTGGCGCCGTGCCCCTCGCCACCCCAGAGCCGCTGCGCTCTGTTCCCATCCCACCCTGGCGCGGGCGTCTCCCTCGGCCTTGCTGAGGGCTGTGGGCCCACGGGGCGACCCTCGCTCTGTGCTGGCCCCCAGAGCCCCGCCTGGAGCAGCGCCTGGAGAAGAGGTGCCCCATAAATATCTGTCCAATGGGTGGGGGATGGCGGGAGGGAGCAAGGGAGGGCAGGAGGCTGCATTTCCGGTACCCCACTGGCTGTCAGTCAGTTCTGGGGAGCTGAAGCTCGCCTTTCCCACTGTCTGAAGGAGCCTGAACGTGCAGCAGCCCCACCACACACAGCCCCAGCCCACGGCCTCTCCACCCGCCTGGAAGGCTGCCAGGCCCTGGGCGGATCTTTTCCCGGCCCATTCCAACCCTTCTTTCAAGAGCTTTTTATTGCTCCCTGGTGCCTTCAGCTGCAAATCTGACCTCCTTTTCCTGGTGTCAAGGCCTCTAGTGCTCTCTAGCCTGCTTCCCCTTCATCCCCAGGGCACGCCTGGCCAGGGAGGCCGCAGGGCTCCTGGGCCTTCTCTCGGCTTTACCCCTAAAGCCTTAAACCCTCCCATCCCCCAGCAACGCCCCCATACACACACAAACACGCACACACGCACACACACGCAAGTCCTGCCCATCGCCCACGGCTGCGCCTCCTCCGGGCAGCGGGGTAGTGCAGCGGTCCTGGGTTTAAGGCCCCCCTGAGCCCCCGACTGAGCTGGCTGTCGCCCAGCTCATCTGGCTTCTCCGAGTCTTCACTTTCTCATCTGCAGGATGGGAGCAAGTCCCCTAGGACGGTGATAACGAGCAGCCAGGTACTGCAGAAGAGAGCCAAGTCCAATGACAGCCAGGTGCCCAGCTCACGCTCACCCCTTGGGGCAGGCGCTGGCACTCCAGGCCGCCCGGCCCCTCCCCGGCTGGATGGGAACTGCAGCTTCTCTGGTTCTCCAGCTGCTGTCAGGAGACCTCCCAGGGCCTTGCATCAGCTCCTGACCAGCAGGCAAATACGAGGAGAAAACAGCCCGGTCTGGACATGATGCGGAAACACTCGCGAGCCCTCTGACTCCCCCAAGAGGCAGCACCGCCAAGCATAAAATCTGCAACCCCCAAGTTTGCCTGCAAACCCCAAGTCTTGCCAAGAACCCCCCGGCTGCCCAGAAGAATCTGCCCCAAGCTCAGACCGTGCCAGAAGCACTTCGATGCGCCAATCCACTGACTCCTCCCCACATCCCTACGGGCATGAGACACGTTTCCAGTCGTTTCCACTCCTCCGCTAAGGAAACCAACTCGGGTGGCCGCGCGCGCATGGCCAGGAGAAGGGGCAGCGCAGGAACCAAGCCCCCAGTCCGGCCTCTCCGTGCAGCCCCGCCCACCTGGGAAGTGGGCAGATTCCCAGCCTCAGGCACCACATGGGTGGGTGTCTCCCAAGGTGGGGTGCTAAGCTTGTCTTTTGCAAATGAGAGGTCACCCCTGCACAGCCCCTAAAGACAGCTCTCAGGTCCGAAGCGGATGAGCAGAGAAGGAGCCCCGGGCAGAACGCGAAGGCCTGGCCGGACGCCCGCAGGGTGGGTCCACGTCGCAGGAGGTGGCCACCAGCGTGTGCGCTCGGGCACGTTCAGGCCCCGTGGGAGTGCAGATCGGCAAGCTTTCAATCGGATGAAGCGGCCGCCCCTGAACAGGTGGAGGCCACCTTCCCAGTCACAGGTCTCTCTGCAGGCCCCCGCCCGAGGCCACCACCCAGTCTCTGATTAAAACAAGCGGGTGGAACTGTCTTTGATGGAAATTGCAATCCCTGGCTCTGGTGGCTTAGGCTGGTGATCTCGACTCAAAACCATCTACCTCCCGGGGGCAGGTTCCTGCTTCCGGCTTTGCAGAGCTGGCTCCAAAATTAACTGCTCCCGTCTGGCTTCTCCCAGGCAGGCAGCGTGAAGGCAGGCGCCTCGTGAACCCGGAGCCCGCCAGGCCTCCCGCCCCCTCCTGCACAGCTGAATTACAGAGAAGAAAGATCCTCTTCCCACCAAGGGAAAAAGTCTGTTCAGGCCACCATCCCCGGGTCCCAGACCCCCACTTCTGGAAATCTGTTTTCATCTGCTGTTAAGCAACCAGAGAGTCTCCAAGGAAAAAGTGTGAACTTGGGTGGAAAACTCTGGGAAAGCTAAGCCATGTGGGACTAGCGTGGAGAGGAACTGCCACCTCTGATGTGTTTCAAACCGGGTGAGTACGGAGACCTCTGGGTGACCTGCGTGGCTGGACTAATTACCAATGTTATCAGGCGGATGACAGACGTGCCCCGAACTTCCTCCGTTTGATAGATTCCGCTGCAAACACACTCAAGTTCAGGCCCCTGCCTGCTGTTCTCAGCAGCACCAGATTCTTCCACAAGACCACTCTGGCCCTAAGAGGTCTCTGCCTGCCCCAGGCTTCTAGACCAGCCACCAGGCCCAGTGACCCACGGAGCGCACCTCCCATGGGAACACTCCACACAGCACCAGTGCAAACGCCTCCCCAGCCGAGGAACAGAAAGCGACTTCTCTATCTGTGCAGACTGCAGAGTCTGGGAACCGCCACTTACCTTCATTGCCGCTGCCGCCGGGGAGCTCCAGCCCACGGGCCCCTGGCGGCTGAGCCCTTGGCCAGCACACACCAGGGTCCCACACTCCACACAGGCGCCGATGATCAGCTGCCTCCCGTCGTCCACCAGCAGGCTGCGGCTGGCTCGAAGGGTGTAGAGAAACAAGGGCAGCCGGGCCACCCGCACGGCCTGCAGCCCAAGTGACCGCTTCTTCTCCTGCTGGCAGAAGAAGCACACGAACGTGTCTACTTGGTACTGCCGAGACCAGGCGCCGACAGCGTGGTGGGTGCCTCGGGCCTCGTGCTGCAGCCACTGGCCCAGCAGGTCGTGGTAGCAGAGCAGGCAGGTGGCCACCAGGCCAGTGGCGTCCGCAGGCCTGGCGCGGGGGGCAGGCGGGTAAACGGTGAGGAAGGGGAAGAAGGGCTCCTTCTCGCCCAGTCGGCTGGTGGGGTTCACGTTGAGCTGGAACTCCTTCCCGGGGCCCAGCTCAGCCCCGCAGATGTAGCAGACGGACGTGGCGCTGCCCTGAGCTGTGGCGGGCGGCTCGGACGGAGCAGGGTCTGAGGCGGAGAAGGCCTGGTGGTACCTGCCGAGGAAGCCCTGCACGGAGGTGATGAGCTCCTCGTTCTGGCAGGCCCGGTACAGGGCCCAGACATCCTCCAGGACGCTGAAGCACTTGGGGCAGCTGCGGACCTCGCAGTGCTTGTTGGGGCCCCGCGCGTTGGGCGGGCAAGGCAGGAGGCCGAGGAAGGGGAAGTGCATGGTGCCCCTGGCGTTGCCGTTGAGGATCCTGGAGGCCACTGCCCGGGCGTCCGGGGTACAGTCCTCCCCACAGAGGTAGCAGGCCTCTGGCAGGGTCCCAGCGGGCGGGCCCTCTTCACGGGGGGGCCTCCGGCCCTTGGAGGCCATGCCAGGGGCATGGCTGTTCAGGGGCACCACGTACAGGCGCTGCAGGACGGGCACGCCGGCCAGCTCGAAGCTCTGCCACTGCTGCATGAGGGAGGAGAAGCAGCAAGGGCACACGAGGGTGCTGCCGGCCTCCGTGATGGGCTGCGCCCCGGGGGGCGGGCTGTGCAGCCACAGGAAGGGGAAGAAGGGGGCCTGGGCCAGCTTCTCCTGCTTCTGCACGTGGATCTGGTGCTGCGAGGCCGGGGACAGCGGCGACCCGCAGATGTAGCAGCAGAGGCCCTCTGGCAGCACCGCCTGGCTCTCCTGAGGCGCCCGCGGGAGGCGGCCTCTGTTCTCCTTCTCTGGGGGGGCCCGGGGCCCAGGCGGCCGCTGCTCCTTGCGGTCCTCTTCCTCACTGGTGATGTTGACGTCACTGTCCTCAGACGAGCAGCAGGCCCCTCGGCTCTCCCCCGGCGGCCTGCTCTCCAGAGGCTGCGTGGGCCTGCCCGCGGGGGGCCCTTTCATGCCCTCTGCAGGGGCACCTGGGGGCTGCGGGCCGGGCCAGGGGTCCGAGACGCCCCTCAGGACGCTGGCGCGGGCCTCGGGCACCCAGGGCCTGCCGGCCGCCTTGCGCCGCCTCACGAGGCAGGCCTTGGGCGCCGCGTCCCCGGGGGGCTTCGAGGAGACCCCGTCCTCTGCTGCCTCTCCCCGCGCGGGGCTCTCGGCTGCCGGGCCCGCGGGGGCGCCTGGCGCCGGCCGCCACTCCTGGCCGCGGCCCCCGCGCGGCCCCAGCGCCCCGGCGCGGCGGGGGCTGGCAGCGTCGCGCGCGGCCTGCTCGGGCTCCGAGAGGGGGTCGGCGTCCGACAGCTCCGACAGCTCCGAGTCGCGCGCCTCGGCCGCCGCGCGGGGCCCGCGGCCGCCGCCGTCCTCCTCGTCGTCGTCGTCGCCGTCGCCGGCCGCGCCGCCCAGCGCGTACGCGACGTTCCACTCGCGCGGGGCCCCGGCGCCCCCGCGCCGCCCGCCCGCGCCCGCGTCACACTGGTGGGGCCGCTTGAGCCAGTACATGCGCTTGTCCACCGGCGTGCGGGCGCGCTCGAAGGCCGCCCACTGCTCGCCCAGGAAGCAGCGGCACACGGCGCACACCAGCACGCAGCCGTCGGCCGGGCAGAGCTCGCGCGCGCCGGGCGCCGGCTCCTGCTGCTGCAGGAACGGGAAGAAGGGCTGCGCCGGGGCCCCCGCGCCCGCCGCCGGCTGCTTCACCTGCAGCTTGAGCTCCTTGCCGCGCCCGATGCCGCCGCCGCAGATGAAGCACGACAGCGGCGCGCCCGCCGCCCGCTCGCCCACGGCTGCCATGAGCCGCTGCTTGCGGGAGACCGGCTCCGGCCGCCCGCTCATGGCCGCGCCGCCGCCCGCCCGGGCCCGCGCCCCCGCGCCGCTCGGCCGCCCGCGCCGCCGCCGCCGCGCCCAACTTGGAGCATGTGTGCGCGCCGCAAAGTTTGGCGGCCGCCGGCCGGCGCGGGCGCGGGCGCTCGGCCGCTCGCAGGGGCGCCCCCCGGGCCGGCCGAGCCCCCGGCGGCGCCGCGGCGAGCGCGCCCGGAACGCAGCGGCGGCGGCGGGCCCCGGGCGGCTGGAGCGGCAGCCGCATGTGCGAGCTCCGGCGCCTGCCAAAGCGTTGGGTCATTTAATTGGGGAGGAGGGAGGCGGGGCGGCGGCGGCGCGGGGAGGCGGGGGCGGGGGCGGGAGCCGGCGGGCGGGGGAATCCCTCCCGCGCGCGCGCCCTCCCTCCGCCCGCCTCCCGCCCTCCCCGCCCTCCCCCCGCGTCCCAAACTGCGCACAATAGCTCGCCGGCTCCTCTATCTATTTTGTGTCCAGCCGGGAGCCGCGCACGATGATTCATGGCCCCAATTAGGGGCTCTCTCCAGCGCGCCCGGCTCGCGCCGTCTGAAGGGGCTCCTCGGGGACCCGCGCAGACCCATCGGCGGCGGGAGCTGCTCTTTAAGTAAAGGTCACGCAGGACGCGGGAGGAGCCAGGTGAGGACAAGGCGCCCCCAGACTGAGAAGCCCGCGGGGAGCGCGGCGGGGAGGGGCCGCCTGGGCAGAGGACTGCTCGCCCTTGCTCCCCAGCCGCAGCCCCCCTCTTTCTAAAGGTGTGGGGGGGCTCAGATGAGGACAGGGGACAGCCAGCTGCCTGTGCCTGTGCTGGAGTGCCTTCCAGGGCCCAGGGTTCGGGGGCCGGGGGAGAGCTGCCCCCATCTCCTGGCACACGAGGGAGCCACCACCCTGGCAGAGCGCACACCCCTCCACACCCACTGCGCAACCCGCAGAGGCAGAGTCCTGTGTGTCCTGCTGTGTGTCCCCGGCGGGCAACTCACCAACTCTGGTCCCTTTCCCTTTCATTCTCAACAGGCCCTCCGTCCGCTAGGCTGACCTCTCTTTGCATTTCTGATATGCGTGTTTGCTTACTTAACACACAGACCTTCCATGTCAGGTGCCATGGAAGCGCTCCCACCCATCAGCTCCATCGCTTCGCCCCAACACCCTGGCTTCAGTGCCACAGCTGGCCCATTTTACCAAGGAGACAGAGGAGGCCCTGCAGGTGGACTCCTGGTCCCTGCTCTCAAGTTCCCTAGACAAACATCTGGCCCCTGTCACCCCCCTGCTGATGGAGGCCGGCCAGGGCAGGGGACATGCCAGACCCCTCCCCACCACTCTGGCTCAGCCTGGGGGGTCTTGTGCAAACCCAGCCCTCTCTGGGCCTCCCGGTTTCCCAACTGTGAAACACCACCCCGTCCAGCTTCAACATTCTGGGCGTCTCTGATTTCTGAACAGTTGACAGCTGTCCTGACCTGCCAGCTGGAGCCCAGAGTCAGCCTGGGGACAAAGGTGCCAGGGGGCCCCTCTGCCCTCTGGGGCATTGACATGTAAATAAAATGAGGCTTCCTCTTGGCATGCTGGAGGGCCATGCATTATAAATAAACGGAACAAGAGAAAAGGGCCACCTCTCTGGAGTCCCTGGCGAATGTTCCAGAGGTCACAGTCCAGGGTTAACAGGAAAATCATCCTCCTCACCAGAAACTCAGGGCTGTGGGCCTTCACCCAGGCCCAGGAAAACGCCGCATCAGCAAAACTGTCGGAAAAGAATCTTGGGGGCAGGGAGGCGAAGGGAAGGCCTGGCTTCTGGCAATTTTAATACCTGGGGATTGGCTGGGCTAATTAGGCCAGCTTTAAAGGCAGAGGTCTGTTCCATTGTGTCCACGCAGACCAAGGGGCTGCTGCTCAGACGAGCTGCTCCAAAGGGCTCCTCCATGCCCTCCTCAAATGCCTTGCCAGGCTCTCTTTGCTAAGCCAGCTCATCGCTGGGTCTTGGCTGCACCTTCTTCCCTGAGAGGCTTCTGTCTTCTCCAGCTCATGTAGGTCCCCTGTTATTCTCTGTCTCAGTTCACTGGCTTAGGAATTTGCCATTGATTTTATTTATTTTCCTGCCAACTGTTCCTGGTCTGGCTCCCTCAGGCACCTGGGTGTCTCCCCCACGCCCCAGCGCAGGAACCAGGTCTGTGCTGCTCACCATGTATCCAGGGGCAGCTCGGACCTGGGTCCCACACCGAGTCTCAGCCCTGTGCCACCCCCTGCTGGGAAACCTCTGGACGGGTTGTGACTCTCAGAACGTCCGTGTGCAGATCACCGGTGGCAGAGAGCGGAGCCAGGGGCACCTGTGGGTGACGGTTTGTGTGCGTTGGCCCTTCCTGGCGCCATCCAGCAGTTGAGGTACTGCCACTGCTGCCAGCCTGCGTCTGAGGCGAAGGGGCACAGACGAGGTGGCGTGCAGACTCCAAGGGGGAGAGCCACAGGGTCAGCAGGACACGGTGCATGTGTGTTGTTCCGCATGCGTCCGGTGAAAGTGCCTATGCATGTTGGTGGTGTGCGTGTCCATGCCTTGCGAGTGTAGTACATGTGTCCACACACGTGCGCTCCTGTGTGTTGGCGGACGGTGGGAACAGGGAGGCAGCAAGTGGAGGGCTGTGGTTCTTTCGATGACCCGGTGACCCAGGAAGTCCCTGGCCCTCCTGTGGGAGCTGGAAGCAGATGATCACAGGTCAGAGGAACAGGTGTCCACTGAGGCCGACTGGGCATCTGTGGGTGGGGGACCTAGGCGTGGGGTCCTTGGCATGGTTTGACACACCGGATGAACAGCACTGCCATTTACGAGCGGTATGACCTTGGCCTGCTGACCTCTCTGAGCCTCGGTTTCCGCATCTCTAAAATGGGATAACTGAACAGCGTGCCCCAGGCCTGGAGTGGAGGAACTAAGACAGTCCGGGTGAAGCCCACGCTCTGGTCACAAGGTGGTCGTGTTTGTGTCACAGCTGAACTCTGCTCGCACCCTGGAGCTGCGCCTTACACATGCACACTCAACAGGTCTTCACGACTAGCCCATCAGCGGGTTCTGTGACCTGCCCGGCTTAGAGGTGCGGCCACTGAGGCACGGAAGGACATCCAACCCAAGGGCACTCGGTGTGGGGCTGGAGTCCACGCGGGGTGTCTCTGCACCCCCTGGCTTTGTTAGCCATTGAGAATCACTTGCGGGGCCTCCCTGGTGGTGCAGAGGTTAAAGGCACAGCACGATCAAGCTACTGCCAGCCACTGCGACATGAGTTCGATCCCCGGCCAGGGAGGGGACCCACGTGGCGCAGCAGACCTCTCCTGCCTCGCCCGCTGCTCCCCTCAGCCACGTTTCAGCCGATCTGCCTGTTCTGCTCCCCATTCTGTCTCTGGTGACTCCTCTCACCCCCTGCACCTCTGGTCTGCACCCCACTTCTTGTGTGCATAAGTCTTAAAAAAAAAGGAATCCCTTTGCCCTGAGCCCCACGAGGCCAGCTTGTTAAGGCAGGCACCACGAGGGTCATCATCACCCCCTCCCTTTGTGTCCCCAGTGTCACATCCAAGGACACTGAGGCCTGGACAGGTTCGTTTGTGGACGCAAATCAGTCCAAATATGCGCCCCAAAATGAAAAGTCAAGACGTCTGTATCGACTCAGGCGCTGCAGGAGCCCGGGACTGACTCCCCTCAAGGGGACGGCGCCACGGACGCCACAGGCGCTGGACTGCAGGGGCGGCTCCTTGCCCCGGCCTCCCTGCTGCCAGAGGGCGCACCCTCCGTGCTGCGACGGCGCCGAGCTCTCCGCATCTCAGCCCTGAGGCGCCACGCGGTGCGTGTGCACGCGGCCCTGGGTGCTCCCGGGGTGGCCACGCGGGAAGAGCCCACCGCCCTGGACACCCCAGCTCTCAGCTGGCTGTCGGGTCCTCGGCCAGACGCCGCCAGGCCCCCACCCCGCTCACCGGGAGGGCTGTCTCCCCGGCCGGCACCTGTTGCTCGGTGGCCCCGCCCCTGTCCCGGACAGAGCCTGGTGACTGCCCCGCGCCGTCCCCTAGGGCCCAGGCCAGGGACGCCACGCAGCCCTGCCCTCTCCCGAGACTCCCAAGCACGGCCGCTGCTGCTGGAACTTTCCATCTGGTACCCACTCCCGTCCTCCCTCTGCAGTGCCAGTGCCTTTGGTCCCCCCCAGGCCCCACCACCTGCAAGGCCGGTCCACCCTCCCTCCCTCAGTTGCCGCGTGTGCTGCGTCTTTGGCCTCCGGCTCACCAGGGACCAGGAAAATAACATTTACCATCTGACTGCCCTATATTTTGTTCTCGCTCTCGCTCTCGCTCTCTCTGATAGCCTAGGAGCCAAGCAAGCGAGCACTTCTCTGCCACCCTCAGAAAGGCTTCCAACACACCAGGCCACCGGCAAAAGCGTATCGTCCTCCTTGGAGACAAAGAATGCAACCAGCTGCCATAAACAAAATCCCTGGGATGGACAGGACCTTGGGCGTACGAATCACCTCCCTGCCGTGCGGCTTGTCTGCAGTGCGGAGGGCAGGGCGGGCGCCCTTTCGGAGACGGGATGGAGAAGCAGCAGCCACAGCAACTGGGGACTCCAAGCGCGGGGACACCTCCCCGCTTTGTGCGTGCGAACTGCGCCCTTCGCCGGCGGCGTGCGTCTGTCTGCGTGTTTACTGACCTCTGTCTCCGCAGCCCTGGCTTTTCTTTTTTTGCTGTGGGCGCTTCGGAGAAAGCAAGTGGGTGGGCCCAGACAACCTGTGCAGAGCGTTTGTAAGCTGCAAGCACGCGGGCCAGAACTTGGGACAGGTCTGAGACACTCAGGTGCCCTGGTCCCCGGGGAAAGGACCAGCCAGTCCTCCCCCTCGCGGGGACACCCGCTCCCCGACCCTCTCCATCTCGAAATCTGAGGCTGTTTGCTGTGAACTCAGGGCCTCGTAAAGCCCTTTGATGAATGACCGCAGGGGCTGACGTGCCGCTGGGGATGCGGGACAAACACGCCACATAAATCTTGAGTGTGCTCGAAGACTCCCTGGCTGCTGGCTTCTCGACAGACCCCTGATTTGCAGCACAAAAATGCGCAGCCATCATTTATGTGTGCGCTCCCAGGCTTGCAAGGCGGGGAGGTTTCACCAGAAGGCAGGGCAGAGGGCGTGGGGGAGGGGAGGAACACGAGCAGCCAGGGCGCCCTGACCTGCAGTGGGCACGGGTCTGTCACGGTCACGGCTAACATTTGCTGGGCGCCGACCAGCTGCCAGGCGCCACCACGCTCAGAGCTAGTATGGACGTACATCAGCCTGATGAGCGGCACTGCTGCCACCCCATTCTGCCAGCGGGGACACTGAGGCTTGCGGCAGCTGACGTGTGGGCCCCGGTCACGGAGCAGAGCTGGACTGAAGCCGGAGGACTCGTAAAGGCCTGGACTGAGGCTGGACTCCTGCCGTGCAGCGTGCTGGGCCAGCCTCGCTGTCCTTCATTTGCGATAAAGCATCCTTAGCTCTCCTAGGCCTGCCGGGAGGCTATAGGCCCGGGCTTGCTGAGTGCCTTTGGGTCCTGCCCGGGGCTGCAGCAGCGGCCCCCTCAACCCACGTTCCCCTTGCCCTGCGCAGCTCCAGCTCCCAGGCCCTGGAAGTACTCGGTGGGCGGTGGCAGATCCTTGGCGCTGGGCGGGGGTGCTGGGAGGCGGCCACAGATTCTTTCCAGCTGTTGCTCTGAGCCGCTGAAGGCTGTCCCGACCCCGTGGCCTGGCCTTTGATTCACGCGGGTGGTTGGTGCCGGACTCCCTGGTGGGGTCGTGTCTGACACTAAACTGGGGTGCTGTGTTTTCAAGAAAACCTTATCGCAGTGCGACCTTCCAGAAAAGGGCATCATCGTATGGAATCTCCACAGACTGACTGCATCTGTTAGCCAGCACCCAGAAACACGGCACATCAGCACCCCAGCCTCCTTGTGCCCTCCCCGGCACTGCCCGCCATGGGGCGTGGCTCACAGCTCCAACTCCAGGTGTCCCGCTGCCTGGCACCTGTTTCTTCTTGAACAGCTTTACGGAGATGGGACGCACACGCCACACTCCCCCCACGCCCCTCCTACCCCCGTCCGTTCCATGGTGCACATCAAGTGTCCCGGGTGTTCAGAGCGTGACACCGCCACAGTCCACTTTAAAACCTGTTTAGCACCCGTGGAAGACCCCCTGCAGCTGCACCCAGACCCCCACCCGGAGGCCTTTATGCCCCACGGCATGTGGCCGTCCCTGTCTTGCTGGCACCGTACCAGGCTCTTTGCAGAGACAAGCGGGTCGGGGCGAGTGGGTCTGCTTGGAGCTCAGAGTCGCGTGTTATATCTGAAATCCTGTGCATGTGGGAACACCTGATTCTTCTGCTTATTTTTCTCTCTGCTGCGCATGATGGATGTGCCATCTCTAATTTATGTTGCACCGGGGATGGGTTTGGGGCGCTCCCACATAGGCCAATGTGACTAGTGCCCCTCTGAGTTTTCGCTTCTGTCTTTTGGGGAAGACACAACTCGCTTCCGCTGGGCAGACACCTGGGGCCGGCGGCGCCGTCCAGGCCCGTCCAGGGGCAGCCGAGCGTCTGACCTCAGCGCACACCAAGCTGTTTGGAGCTATGCTTGTGGGATCCCCAGGGGCCCGGCACCCAAGCGCTCCTCTGGCTGCCAGCCCCGCCCGCCCCTGCCTACCAGGCCGAGGGCTCCGCGGCAGCCTGCTCGTGGGGTCATGTGAGCATGTAGCTCCTCGGGCCTGACTCTGGAGCTGTGTTCCCTTCACAGGACAGAAATACTCCAGCATGGCTCACACTAAAAGGGGAAACACATTTCAAAATTCCAGTCTGCCCAGGTCTTAGAATGATTTAGAACATTCCAGCTGTTGTGAGCATGGCGCACAGCAACAGGGGCTTCCAGTCCCTCCTCCCACCCTGGGTTCAAAGTGTATTTCTGAAGGGCCCGCCTCCTGGGAGGCTGGGGGACACCGGGTGCAGGGGGGGTTGGGGGAGTGGGGGTGGGTGGGGGGTCCAGGCAGAGGGGCGGGGGATGGGCAATGGAAGCACTTACATCGCCAGTGTGGAGACCCCAGCCCTTAAGCCGCAGGCTCAGCCTGCCTCTGCCTCGCGTCCCTCCTCCCGTCCTATCCTTTCGGAGACCCGATGAGGTAAGGCCGCAAATCTTACTTCCACTCTGCAGACTAGAGATTCATGCAC
This sequence comes from Galemys pyrenaicus, assembly GCA_019455555.1. NCBI lineage: Eukaryota > Metazoa > Chordata > Mammalia > Eulipotyphla > Talpidae > Galemys > Galemys pyrenaicus. The sequence goes on from JAGFMF010012032.1 coordinate 1,045,872, forward strand.
AGAGAGGCTAAGCCACTTGCTTTACATCCATCACACAGCCGCCAAGCGACAGAACAGATTCAAGCCGCTGTCTGCTCCAGAGCCCAGGCCCCCAAGTCCCGAACTGCCCGACCTCGTTCTCAGCTCTGGATGGGACTCCTGGCCTGCGCGGTTCTCCAGGCGGCTGGGCAGGTGGTGGCCTTCCGAGCCATCGTTCCTCCCTGCACACGAGGTCAGGGGTAGCCAAGCCCGCACCCACCACACAGAGGGACCCTGCACGCCGCAGGCCCAGCGCCGGTGTCCTTTTCTCCCCTCACTCCCCTGAGACGGTTCCCACCTTCACCAAGCGTGTGCTTTCTAAAGTTTCTGGCTCTGGAGAGCTGAGACTTGCAGCTCCTGCAGCTCACTCCCCACAAGGCCCAGGCCTGGGGGGCTGGCCCCAGGCTGCACCAGAGCTCTTAGCCCAGAGCTCTTCTCCCCTCTGCAAACTGCTTTACAGTCTGGGGGGCGAGGAACCCGATACTGCGGTTTGTTCTCTACCCCGGGTGGGGAAGGACTGGGACAGGCCCAGGTGTGTGGCTTGGCAGAGAGAGTCTCTCCTGGGGGCCACCCTGGCCCTGCCTGCCCATTAACATTTATCAGGCCCAGAAGCCGAGCTGGGAAGTGACAGAGAAGAGCAGGTGCTGCTGTGGGGTGGCACCCCCGCCCAGGCTGCAGGCAGCTGAGGGTTTACTGGGAGGTAAGGGGGGGATGAGGTGCAGAACAGGGGCCTCCTCGGAGGGCAAAGATCTAAAAGGAAGGGGGAGCAGGGGACGGAGGACGTGGGTGTCTCCTAAGAAGCTGGAGCTCTCCTGCTACGGGTGTGAGGCCGGGGGGCGGGGCGGTCAGAGGGCCCGGGGCTTGGGAGCCGGGCATGGGGATGGGGTCGACGTGACTGCACAGAAGCAGGAGCCCGCCTCCCTCTGGGGTGCTTCACCTCTGCTCTCTGCCCAGGAGCCAGAGCCATCTTTCCAAAAGTGCCAGAGTGGCTGTGGCCGCCTTCCTGCTGGAAGTCCTTCTTGGGTTTTCTGACTCCTGGGATAGAGGTCTGACTCCTGTCTGCTGGGCCCTGCGCAGGCCGAGACTCCAGGTCTCTGCGCCCAGCACCCCCTGGTGCCAGAGCCTTCCCAAGAGGTTCCGCGCACTGCACCACAGGGCCTTTGCACGTGCCGTGTGCATTATCGGGACAGTGCCTCCCTCCCCTCCGTGCCCATTTACTTCGCACCGGGGCCAGGCACAAGCCATTCCTCATCCTGCTTGCAGAAGGGCCCTACAATGACATTCCCCAGGTCTCCCTCCCCCGTCCCCTCTCTCGTCCCATTCCATATTTCTCCCTCCGCTTCTCTCTCCATCTCTCCCCCACCCCTCTCCTCTGCTTCAAGCCCTGTCTCTAGAAACAGCTGCATTTCCTCCATGATTCTAGCAGCAGCTGAGGCAATTCTGCCTCCCCTCCTGCCCTGGGGTGACAGCAGCTTCCTGCAGTTCCTGTTCGCTCTTTCAGCCGCACTGTGACTTCTGTCACCAGGTCCCTCTCGAGCCGCCTGACGCAGGTCCCCTTCTCCTGCCAGCACCTGGCTCGTCCTCTGGTTCCTGCAGCAGGTCCCAGATCTCACCGGGGCTCTCCTGTCACCCTGCCACCCCGGGGCCAGGCTAGGAGCCCCATGCTACGCTGGGTGGTTTCTTCTCCTCCTGGGCACTTATTGCTGTTTGCAATTATGAATTCACCAGTGTGGTTATTCAATTAACATCTGTCTCTACCCAAATTTGCAAGTTCCATGAAGGTAAGGGCCAGACATCTGTTTTTGCTCAATACTCTATCTCAGCACCAGAGCCTCGTGGAATGCCTGGCACTTAGGAGGCACTCACTAAACATTTGCTAGATAATGAACATGTGAAAGAATGAAGGAATGAAGAGAGGTGTGAGGAATTCATTCAGCTAGAACCACTTGTTCTAGGTAAGTCTCCCCTCCCCCCTTTTTGATAAGGTTACCAGAAATTGCTTGGAGAAACTTTTCATTCATGCATGCAGCTATGATTTACTGAGCAGCTACTGGATGTCAGGCGGATGGATGGATGGATGGATAGTGGATGGATGGATGGATGGATGATGGGTGGATGGATGGTGGGTGGGTGGGTGGGTGGATGGATGGATGGTGGGTGGGTGGATGGATGGATGGTGGATGGATGGATGGATGGATGGATGATGGGTGGATGGATGGCGGGTGGGTTGGTGGGTGGATGGATGGATGGATGATGGGTGGATGGATGGTGGGTGGGTGGGTGGGTGGATGGATGGATGGTGGATGGATGGATGGATGGATGATGGGTGGATGGATGGATGGTGGGTGAATGAGTAGATGGTAGGAAGAAGAAAGGATTTACACCCTGGAAAAGGGAAGGCGGGCGAGAAAGGGGAAAGCTGGCTGAATCAAGATAAAAATAGCTGTCCTTTCAAGGAGAAGCAGAGGGACAGCAGAACGGCGGTGCTCCCACGAAAACTTGGTGCCCTGCCCTTGCAGCAGGCAGAAGTCGCCTCTGAGGAGGGCGGCAGGAGAGGCAGTTCTGGTTCGGTGCCAGTTCCCTGCGCACCACGCTGAGTGACTGGTCTGGAGAACCCACTCCCAGAAGTACCTGGGGGCCAAGTCAGCCTGTCCAGCAGCCCTTGGGCTACACGCCAGGACACGGGGCTCCTGAGCTGGCCGTTGGGGTTGACATGTCCCTGGTGGGGGGGGGGGCAGAGGCGAAATCTGGGGCCCCAGAGGCCTCGACACAAGTCTGGTGGGAATGGGGACATCTCCTCCCTGCACCCCAGCCCCCAGGTCCAGGCTGACAGCCTGAGGCCCTCCCAGAGATCTGGGTCAGGAGGCCAGAGGGGGGCTGGAAATCTGAGGGGTGGGGCAGGCCGGAGGCCGTGTGGTAGCCTCCGCAGCTGAGTCTAGGCCTGCCCGGTCACGGGGCGAACGCCAGAGCCACCGTGTCTCCGTCTGCCACAAGGTACGACGGCATCTCAGGGTGACATGAGCATTAAACACAGGCCCACAGAGGGGTTGCAGCCAGCAGCTGTCCGCCCGGGACACGTGTGCTCAGTGGAAACCAGCCCCTCCCTGCAGCAAGGCGTCCCGGAATTAAAGCCGGGCCCTGGGACTTAGCGGCAGAAAGGCCACCCACCCCAAACGTTGCCTCCCGCCCGGCGGGCTGGGACCAGCGCTCTGGCAAGCCACCGGCAGTTCTACGGCGCGACACAGGAATCCTCAGGCGGAGACCGGAGAGGGAGGCTGGAGTCAGCCTCTGCTGGCTCAGGGCGAAGTTCAGGCCACAGGAGCCATGCCCAGTGGGCATCTGGGGCTTTGGAATGACGGCCAGTCGGGTCTGGGCACAGAGAACATGCACGCCCCGGCCTCCTGCTGCTCTAGGGGTTCAGTCTCAGCGCATCACCACTACCTCCTGAATTCGCATCACCACTACCTCCTGAATTCGACCCCAGCCAGGGAGGGGACCCCCAGGGCGCAGCAGACCTCTCCTGCCTCCCGCTGCCCCCTCAGCAGTGTGTTTCAGTAGATCCGCCTGTTCTGCTCCCCGCTGTCTCTGGTGAGTCCTCTCACCCCTGCACCTCTGACCTGTACCCCAGTTCTTCTATGCCTAAGTAAATAAGTCTTAAAAAAAAAAAAAAGATGCACCCCCCAGAGGCGCTGTGAAGACATTATGCTCTGGGGGCCTCGGTGTCGACTAGAAGGAGAAAACCCTGTGTATGACAGGCAGGTGGGCGTGCCATCCGGCCAAAGGCGGACGCCAGGGAGGCTGGCCACGGCGCCGGGTGAGAACCGCGAGCTGCTTCTGTTGGCTGACGGGAGTTCAAAACCGTCCACCTTGAACCCGTACAGCTTCGTGATTCTGAAAAAGTAAGAGGTGTTTCAGAATCTTGAAGTGCCCAAAACTCGGTGAAATGACTCCTTCAGAGGAGCAAGGTAGGCCAGGGTGTGGAGGAGACTTGGGGCGCCCCCACCTGGGGCCCCACGCAAGGGGGACAGAGCCCCTTGGCCTTCACTAGCCCAGAGTCTGCTGCCTCCCCGGCATCCTCCGGCCTCCCTCGGGCTCCTAAAGACAACGCTCCCCACGCATCTCCCTCTCTGTGAGCCCCCAGCCTGGGGCCCCCACTGTGGACACCACAGGCCCCAGCTGGAACCAGAGGAGGGGGTGCGGGGCGCGGAGGCAGGCGGAGGGAGGAGCAGGCTCTGAGCCACCGCCATCCCGGCAACAGGTGCCCAGCCATCTGCTCGGCTCCCGCCCCAGCCACGTGGCCACCCTCTCGAGTTTGACTCTGGCGGTGCTTGTGGCCTGAGTTCATCCGGCCAGAAAAAGCTCTCGCCCAGCACGGCTGGGTCAGCCTGGGGGTCACCTGTCTCTGGGGAATGCGGCTAAAAATGACCAGCGACCTTGGAAAGCCCCTGGGGCCCTGCCCTGCACCTCTGCCCCGGGCTCCCGCAAAGCTTGACCGCAAAGCCCTCAGCACCGTTGGCCAACAGAGACGGAGAAGCAGGCCCAGAGAGGGGAGGCCCGGCCTGGGTCGCACAGCTTGACACTCATCGAGCCCCGGATGGTTTCTGGCGCGGGCGCCCTGGCAGCTGCAGCGACGGGGCCTTGGGAGCCTGTGACCCCGTGAGGGCCGGGCCACGCCACGTCACCCCGCTGACGCAGGGCTGCACTGGCGTCCAGAATGTCTGAGGCTCTGGGTCCATGCCCTCCTCCATGAAAGGGGGTCAGTCCCGAGAGCGGGTGCGTGACAGGGTGGAGCCCTTCCCCTCAAAGTCGGCACCACGGGCTCCTAACGCAGCATCTCACTCCCCCACCTGTGCGGGCTCGTGCATCAGCCGTTCAGGTGGGGCAGGGGTCGAGCCCTCGGCCCGCAGGCCCAGGCAGGGCTGGGCTGCAGACCCCCAGCCGCCACCGGGGCCTCCTGGCCCCTCCCTCTCCCGGGATCTGCCTCCGCCCTGGGAGGGGACATGCTGGAACCTGTCCCCCAGGCGGCGGTGCTCAGCTGTCGCTCCCAGCTGCTGGGACCTGGCACCCACTACGGGTCGAGGCGGGAGACACGGCGCTGCCCACAGGGCTGGGGTGCTCCACTCCGGGCTCGCCCCTGCCCCCACAGGCCCCTCCTCCAGGCAGCCAGTCCTGCTGCCTTGCCCGGGGCTCCCCCTCAGTGGCCTGAGCCCGGCGTGCCCCCATGGTTCTGGACAGGAACTGCCTGCCCTGGAAGGAATTCAGCCCGCCAGATGGCGGCTGGGGGACAGTGAGCACTGATGGCCACGGCGCACCCCGTCCTCTCGCTGGGGGCAATGGTCCCGCCGAGCGTGGCCTTCTCTGGTCAGCCTCCTGGGCCGTCGGCACCAGCTGACCTTCAGTGAAGATGTCCTGTGGCCCCGGGCCTGCCTCTGGCCGCCAGCTGGAGACGAGGGCCTCGAGCGAGGCGGCGGAGAGCGAACGACTGGGGGCAGCTGAGCGGCGGCCCCGGTGGGCCGGCCCTGAAGCTACGCTGGGCCCACAGGGTGTCTCTCCAGCAAGCTCTGCAGAGTGGCTCCAGGCAGGCTGGCGCTCTCACGTCCAGCTGCGGCTAGCCTTGTCCTGGGAGCTCTGACCTCGACGTGCCACCCTGACCTTGGCCTTCCAAGCTCCTGGGGCACCCCCGCATTTCATCCACACAAAGAGTCCAGTTCCCAGAAACGCAGGCGGGGCATGCAGGACAGGGCTGCGCGGGGGACAGACGGCAGGGGCCTCCCCCTCAGGCTCAGGGCCCTGGAAAGGAGAGAGGCAGCCTCTCCCAAAGGCAGGAAAAAAAAAATGGAAAGGCAGCCAGCTGCTGGGAGCGGGGAGCGGGCGTCCTCACCCCAGGAAAGGCCTGCCCGCCAGGCCCTGGCCTCCTGGGTGGAATGCCTCCCCCCTCCGGCCCAGAGGCGCCAGGCCCGGCCTGGGAGGAGCTGTGCCAGGCCAGGCGGGCCTTGTCCCCTCCCCCTCTCCAGGGCTTCTTCCCACCAGCGTGGGGAGGAGTAAATGATGCTGAGTGCGCAGGCAGAGACGCCAGAGGTGCAGATGCCAGAGACAGACTCGGGAACAGGAGGACAGCCCAGACAGCAGGGAGCACTGGCGACAGACAGGGAAATCCAGAACCAGACAGGGCAGAGACACAGAAACGGAGAGAGACGAGCCAGAGCCAGAGACGCTCGAGAGATGCAGAGGAGCCCAGCGCAGCAGGCCTACGTCCCGGGTAGAGGTGCACAGTGCCGCCCTCCTCACCCACATCCCCACTGCCCGGGAGCGGCTGGGGCAGACCAGGGGCAGGTGCAGACTCCTGCGTGTCGCCGTGGCCAGAGTGTGGGCGCCCCCAGGTCTGCTCCGAGCCGCAGGGGGTGGCTGTGGAACTGCAGAACGGGTGCCCGAGAGGTGTCAGACTGACTCGCTCAGCTGCATAGACAGTCTACACCACAGGGCGACAGAGAGCCTCAGGCAGAAGCGCAGGGGTCAGCCCCGAGTCTCCGCCCCGGGCCGCGCCCCGCTAGCTCCGGGCCTCCTGCGGGGCAGCACTGGTGGGCTCCACGGCGCTGGCCACGCAGGAGCCGGGCCTGGTGCTGCAGAGGCGCTGGCGGGCTGGTGCGAGGCGCCAAGCACGGGTCCCTCCCGGCGACGGTCCGGAGGCACAGGGAGCAGGACGGTGCGTGTGTGAGTGTGACGCCGCCCGCACCACCACCCGTTCAAAACCAGGGTCCGCGGGCCCCAAAGCCTTCCCAGCCAGCCCAGCTCCCCGGAAGCCCTGGCCGGCCGGTCGTGCCTTGTCTGGAGCGTGGCGCGGATGGAAGCCCGGGCCGGCGCGGCACGGCCCGGCTGGGGTCGCTCGGCGGGAGCAGTTAGGGGTTCTCCCAAGCTCTTGCTGCCTCGGGCCCTCCCTCCTGCCTCCTCCTCAGGATTGGGACGCGCCCCTCATCTGAGGCACCCCGCCGGCTCCCCGGCTCCTGGTGAGGGACCCCTGGGGTTCCGTGCGGGGCCAAGCTCCTTTCCCTGGGGTAACTGCTGAGTGGACTAGCTGGGGCAGAGGCCTGCTGTCGAATAAAAGAGGGCCTCCCTGGCGGCACGGAGGGTTGGGCGCCGCACTGTGAGGCATCTGTGGCACTGCAGCGCGAGTTCGATCCCCACGGGGCCAGAGAGGGGACCCCCAGGGCGCAGCAGACCTCTCCTGCTGCACCCGCTGCTCCCTCAGCAGTGGATTTCCGCCAGTCTGCCTGTTCTGCTCCCCGCTCTGTCTCTGGTGAGTCCTCTCACCTCCCGCGCCTCTGGCCTGCACCCCAGCTCTTGTGTGCATAAATAAATTTTTAAAAATACATAAAAAAATTAAAATGTGGCCAAAAAATCACCTTTAAAAAAAGGGAATAAAAGAAGTGAAACAACCCACGTGCCCGTCGGCAGATAAGGAAGCAGCCACGTGGGGTGCACCCGGGCCTTGCCTCGGCACTTGTCCCGAGGAGCCACAGCAGCCGGGCCTGGGACACGCTGGGCTGAGGGGCCGCAGACACAGGCCCCGTGCAGACGTGGCGGACGCAGAGCCAGGAGGGCCCTGCTCCTCGGCCGGCGTGGGGGTGACTGTGCCTGGACAGGGGGTCTCCTTTTGGGGTGATGACGACGTGCCGAAACTGGACAGCGGGGAGGGCTGAGTCACCTCCTCACTGTCGGCGCCGCTGGGCCACATCCTGCAGCGGCTGATGAGCGCCTCGTCGCGACGGGTTTGCCTCCGTTCTAGAAGGGGGTCGTCCAGGGAGCTGCTCCTCACACGGGGCTGGCACGAGGACCCCGAGGGGAGGGACCCGGGGGGGTTCTGCCCGCCACTGCTCTTCCCACTGCCCGGCGCACAGCAGGGGCCCGCACCCTCCGCAGCAGCAGGAGCGGGGCTGGCTGGTGACCGCGCTCTCCCCGGCCGGCTGGTCAGCCCACCAGGGCCGCGGTCACCAGCCCGCTCGCCCACGCCGACCTCCACGCTCGTTGTCTTCCAGAAATCTTCAAAAGAAGCCCCGAGACAGGGCCCTTGAACATGCTACAGAGAAGGAAGCCGAGTGGGGTGCAGGGACCCGCCCAGGCCAGCACAGCCCAGGCCGGCTCCCCAAGCCCCCGGCAGGCGAGAGGCCGGTGGGGTCAGTTCGCCCAGACCCCCAGGTGTGGCAGGGCCGCGGCGCCGGGCAGACTGGCCCTCCCCTCAGACCTGAGGGAAGGGGCCCGAGATGACACCCCGGCCTCCACCCTGAGAGCCGGGGCTCCCAGCAGAGGGCAGAACGTGGCCGCCCGGGCTGGGAGGAAGGGCCTGTGGGGGCCGGCGGGCTGGCCGGCAGGGATTTCCCTGGGACTCCGAGCCGGCCGCCGTGACTCACGGGAGCAGGGTAAGGAAACGCACGGAGAAGACAAGCCGGGAAACCTGCCCGCAGCTGCCAGGGCTGGCTCTGTCCCCAGGAGCCCGACCCCTCCGTGGCCAGCCGCGGCCTCCTGTGCCCAGAGCATGGCACGCTTTGCCCTCATTCTTGGGATGCTGAGACCTCCTCTTGGCGGCCTCGGCCTCACTGGCCCTCCCCCAGGCCGTTCGCCACTTCCTGCCTGGACTGGGCAGCCTCCCCTTCCCCTTCCCCACGCCCTCTCACCCACCCCGACGCAAACACGTTACCCCCACAGCCGACCTTCCGAAACTCCAGTTTGCTCACTTCGCTCCCGCCCTCAAGCATCTGTGGCTCCCCAGAGCCCGGAGCAGCATTTAGACCCTGGCCAAGGCAGGCCCTCAGCAGCCGGGCCCTGGGGTTCCGGCCCTGGCTCGGCCACACACAGCTGCACGGTGTCAGACAAGCTGACCCACGCCGCCGCACCTCAGTTTCTCGTCCCTCGAGGGGGCTCAGCTGTGCCCCCCGTCCCCCCGCCCTGGGACTGGCACTCGCCATGTGGATGCCTGAGTGTTTATAATGCTGCAGGCGGCCGCTCTGTTTCCGGCCGCTGGGGCTAGAGGTCGTCCCGGCCTTTGCTCTGCTTCAGGCCTTGGTGCCCTGGACCGCCCCACCCCCAGGCACAGCCCCATCTGGCCGCCCCGAGGACAGCTGTTCCCATCACGTCCGCCTCCTGCCTCCTGCCCCGCCAGAGCGTGGTCATCTGCACTCAGCCCGCGGACGCCCCGTCCCAAGTCCTCCCCAGACACCCCGGCCAGCCCGGTCGCCCACTTCGTTGCCTGCACCTTTGTCTGCACCCGCGTTCCAGACAGCGCGTGTCCTGCTGTCCTTCTGGGCCTCTTTAGCTTTCCCACCTTTCGAGGCGGTGCTGAGTGGCCTGGCCAGGACAGCCTCTGTGGCACGGCCTCCCTGGCAGGCCGCCAGCTGTTGCGTCCTGCCACTTGTGACGGTGGTGCAGCGACGCTCCCGAAGCCTGGGAAGGCGGCCTCATGCCCGCCCCTCGCCGCCACAGAGGGACGCTCAGAAGCTGGCGTGCCCGCCCGGTCACACGGCAAGGGGCCAAGCCAGGCCACGGGCCCCTCGCACTGCAGACACCGGTGTCGCCGTCATACTCCAGGGCAGGTCTCTGCACCTCTCCGCCCCTGCAGGGCAGCAGCAGGGGCCTCTTGCTGAGGTCCTGCCATGCGACCCTCCCTTTTCTGCCCCTCCTGGACTGTCCTGTGCTCTCCCTTCCCCTGCCCGCCATTGTTAGTCACCTTATCCTGCCCGGATGCCTCATCTTGAGTCGAACTAGAAGTCCCTCAAGGGCAGGAGACTCAGTCTAGGTGTCCTTGTCGCCCCCAAAGCACCGGGTAGTGTGGACTCAATGGGGTGTGTGTGGCTGTCCTGCCCCGGCCCAGGGGTCTGCCCTCCCGTCTGAGCCTGCAGCGCTCTTGAAGGCAGCTTCCCACAGTGCAGAGCTCTGTCTCATTTCAGGGCTCACCAAGATGGAGATGCGCATGCCACCTCCTCCAAGAAGTCCACCCTGACTGCCCACTGAAGGTACTCATGTGGAAACCCTACATCTGTTCAACTTTTGGGGGTGCCATGATGCCAACCCTCAGGGTCCTCATGGAAAGGTGAAGCCTCCAGCTTAGCCCCACCCCACCATCTGGGTGACCCCTCCCAGAGTCTGGGTGTTTCATTGATAATGCCAGACCCTGCCTTCCGGGACAGTGGGGGTGAATAAAGCCCATGGGATACGGGCTCACGCCCTGCAGTACAGGCCCCACTGATAGCAGCTCTTGTTCTCTCTGCTGCCCCAGTGGAAATCCAGGTGGCTGAGTCTCCTAGAATGGGATGCTGCCTCCTGCTTCACGCTGGTGGAGGCCGCCTGGAGACCTACAGCTGTCCAAGGGCCCCCAGGTGAGGCAGCCACGCTCAGAGGGGTGCCCTTGCTCAAGGTCACGCAGCCGGACTCCCGACCTGCTCTGTGCCGGCTGTGGGAGCAGGGTCAGCGTGTCTGGCCAGTGGGCAGAGACCGCTACATATCAGCGCTGCAGCGACGAGAACATGACTGGCAGCTCGCGGTGAAGTGTCCCAGCCCACCGGGTGCCGATGGGCGAGGCAGGGACAAGCGTTGGTGGGACAGAGGCTCAGAAATGCCTTGGGGCTCGGAGAAGCTCCCTCGCCCCCAGTGGCCGAGTGCAGATACTGGAACCCCGCCCCAGCCAGGTCCTGGCCTGATCTTTGGCGTTTCCGTCAGGACCACTGGGCCCAGCCTGGATCTGGCCACTGGGGACACGGACAGGCCCGGGAGGTGACGGCGGAAAGCGAAGCTGATGGCGCTATGTGACCCGGCTGTGTGGCCCCTGCGTGCCGTGGCCCGGCCTCCAGCCTCGGAGAGGTGGAGGCAGAGGGGAGCAGGACTCCCCCACTGTCACCCCGACACCCGCTGGCCGAGCCCCTCTGACCGCTGGTGCTGGGCGCACGCTGCCTCACTAAAGCTCCATCTGACCAGTGTCCCCGACTCTGCAAGAGCCAGTGGAGGCTGGGAGTGCGAGGTCGGGCCAGCCCGGGAGGGAGGTGGGCCCGAGCAGAGGGTGATCTCCCTCCACCACCTCCCCACGTCCTTGGTGCAGGTCCCGCCCCAGGCACTGCAGGACGCGGACGGGGGCTGGGGGGTCTCCAGAGGAGGCTGCCGCGTCACTGAAGGTCCCGGCATCCCATGGCCCCTGTGTGATGCAGAGCAGAGGAGCTGGCGGCCAGCTGGCGCGGGGGAGAGCAGAGCTCAGCTCAGCGCCCTGCAGAGGCTGCTGGGAGTGACTCACCCAGTCGGGAGGTCGGTGGCCCAGGAAGCAGAGGGACTGCTTCCTGCAGACCCCCTCCCCCCTCTGCTCGAACAAACAGCCCACCCACCACCTCGGGGGCCTGCCCGCCCACAGAGCCGGGACCCCCGGGAGGGTGTTCACAGGGGCCGTCCGGCCCCCGGGCCGCCGCAGGAAATCCTGCAGGCCAGCGCCACAATGCGCTGCTTCCGGCCGCCACGGGCCCAGGCACAGGAAGGAGGTGCCGGCGGCCCGGTGCTGTCCGGGGACTGGGCAGGTGCCCCGGGAACGCCAGGCCCTGAGCGGCGGCAGGTCAGGCCCTCCCAGCAGCCCCTTCCCGCAGCACCCTCAGCTCACGCACCTGCCATGGCTCCCGGAGGCACTGGTGTGGATGAACGAGACTCCGACGCCAGACCATTCGGTCCTGACCGGGGCCTGGTCCAGGGTCACTCGGGCCTGCCGGGGATGAGGGGACAGAGGCCAGGCCCCCGGGCCCCTGCCTGAGGACCACGGCCCTCACTGTCTCAGCCCAGCTGCCGCCGGAGCCTTCGGCCTCGCCAGTCGTGCTGACGGCAAGTCCACCCAGCCTGACCACAGCCGCCAAGCTGGGGACGCTCCTGGGCACTCGCGCGCCTCACAGGGCGGCGGCCGGCCTGGGCCTGCCGTGCAGCCTCCGCGTCTCAGCTCGGCCCCTCCGCCACGGGCGCCCCAGCAGGGGAGAGCAGAGGCGCTGCCCGGGGCTCAGGGTCCGCTGGAGGGGCAGAGACATGAGCCCCGAGAGCGGCACGGCCAGGACAGGAGCCGGGGCCTGGCGGCTCAGAGGGGTCACTTTGGGGGTCCACACTGTAGTCGGCAGAGCTGGCGACTACCCCACAGCCCCGGGGCGGGTCCACGGCACCCGTGGTTGCCAGCGGAGACGGCAGTGTGAGCGCCCAGCGGAGAGGGCGGGAGTGCGGGGCTGACCTGGAGGTGGGGAGCCCACGTGCCAAGGGACAGGCCGGGAGCCGAGAGGCAGGGCGGCCCCGGGCCCCAGGAACGCAGTCTCGCGCCTTGCTGCGGGCTCCTGGGCCGGGCACAGCCGCTGATGGAAGCCCCAGGTGCGTCCGTGCTGGCCCCGTGAGCCCCCAGAGCCGCCGGCAGGGTCCCCGTTTCGCAGCATTTTGGCCCTTTGGGTCACACTGTGCCCAGGCAAAGACACGGCGTCCCTTCCCCCCAGGCCCCAGGCAGAGCCCCTTGCTCGGGGTCCACTGGGCACAGCTGGTGGCGCAGGCCTGCCGGACGCTCACAGAGGGCACCTCCCTCCCTGGTGTCCCTCGGGGCGGCCGCAGAGAGGCGCACGGCCAAGCTCCCGCCCACCGCCGCCGGCCGACTCACCCGTGCCAGCCGGGACGTGCGAGCCGCCCCGCCACAGCGCCTGGGGCCCGAGACTGGCCAGGGCGTCACGCCCGCCCCAGCAGTCCCCCCTCAGCTGGCGCCGCTCCCACAGCACCCCGCCTGACACCCCACGGGCTGCCCCCAGAGAAGACCCCGTCCCGGCCGAGGACAGAGAGCTGGGGGTCGCAGCCCGGCAGAGACGGCCCTTGGGCCTGCACACCGGGTGGGGGCATGGGGGCTCCTGCACCTCCTGCCTTCCTCTGGCGCCTCACCGCCCGGCCGGGCCGCTGGGAGGTAGGGCAGCGCGGCCAAGCCGCACCAGGCCCCTGCCTCAGAGAGACCGTCGCTCGCCACTTGCAGACGAGCGTGACCGCCCCAGGGGACAGTGTGCAGTGCCCCCTCCCCGTACTGGGGCGATGCAGGGGCAGTTGGGTGCTGGCGGCGTCTTACAGTGCACAGGAGCCCCCTCCCAGAGCCAGCCCCGCCCTAAACACCCCGGGACTGAGCCGGCCCGCCTAGAAGGGGTGTTTATCTGAATGACTTAGGGACCCAGCAAACACACTCCGAGGACTGCGGGACTGGCTCGAGACAGCCCTGACTCTCCGATAAATGCACTGTATGGGGGGGAAGGGGGAGCCGAGGTGGGTGGGGGAGGTGGGGAGACGGGAGAGACGAGATAGACAGACAGGCAGGCCGGGGGCTTCGGAACCGCCCTGGGGAGGGGCCTGCGGTGGGCGCCTGCCCTGGCCCTGGGGGCTGTGGGGGAGACAGTGGGGGCTGCTTTCGGGGAGACCCCCGCGGAGACACGGTGGTGGTCAAGGGGGCTCGTGAGTCCCTCCTGGGTGACAAAGAGCCCCGCGCACACCCGAGGTCTCCTGGCCTCCGGCTCCTCCGGCACCCCTCTGACAGCCAAGGGGCCGTGGCCGGCCGGCCTCTGCGCCCCCGAAGCCCCTCGCAGAGGGGCAGGCGGTTCAGAGATGTCGGGGTTCCCTAGAAAGCCAAGCTCTCCCAGCAGCAGCTTTCCCAGCGGCGCGCATCACACGGCCTCCTCTTTCCGTTAGAAACAGCACGCCAGCCCCTCGGCCGGCAACCGGGAGAGGACGCGGGTCCGTCTGGGCACCCCGTCCCCAAGGGCGCGCCCAGGGCCGCGGCGTGCGGACACCCTCCCTGACGCCGCTCTCGCTGGGCTTTGGGCCTGGACCGTCCAGCTCGAGTCTGCTTCACACAGTCCCGTCACCTCCGGAGAGGCCACCGAGGCGCAGGCACTGGGTGGTCAGTTCTCGCTGGCCAGGCGCAGGGGTCAGCACAGCCCCTTCCCCTCTCCCAGCCACTGCCACCGGCCCCGGGCCCTCTGTACTACACAGCTGATGACGACGGGCGCTGACCCCACGCCACCCCCACGGCCCCTGTGCCCGCAGAACAAAGCACCGCCGCCTTCTGTGGACTTGGGCCTGTCACACCCGCCCTGCCTGGTCCCCAGCCTCATGGTCCCCTCTGTCCCTGGAAAGCTACCCTTCTCCAGCCCCCTCACCCACACCTTTCGTCCCAGTCCCTTTGCTTAGGTTGTTCCCATCGCCTGGAACCCCATCTTCCTGCCACCCCAACCTCCTGGCTCTTATTCACCTTTCCACGTTCAGCTTAAATGCCTCCTCCTTCAGGAAGCCCTCCTGGGTCGGGTGTCCTCATGAAAGACTCCCACAGCCGCCGGGGCTGCCTGATTTGTAGTTTCACTGCGTATCGTCAAGACTTGTTTAACGGCCCCTGCGGCTCGCCAGGCTCCCTTAAGGCAGGGGATCTCTTGACTTCTCTGGGTTAGCCTGCTGCTCTCCACCAACCCAGTGTCACCTCCATCAGATTATGACAGCTGACTCCTCCCTGCTCTCTTGGCCCACCCCCGCCTCAGGCCCTCCCCCTGCAGGTGGCCTTCCCAAAGCGTGAGCCAGAGCTTGCCCGCGGGGTGATTTGCCATAGCGTTAGACGAAAGTGTAGTCCTGACGCATTGGACCCACGTGTCCAGACCCTGTCCACCTCCCTGCCCCCCGCAATTCTCTCCTTGCTCTGTCCACTCCACCCATGGGCTTCTGTTCAGATCCTAGAACCCACCAACTTGTTCTGCCCCAGGGCCTTTGCACGCGCAGCCCGGAGTGTGCCTCCCACTCCCTCCGAGACTGGACACTCTTGCTGTGCAGCCTGGGCTGAAGGAAAGACTGCCCCAGAGCAGGCTGACCGTGGCCGTGGAGGCGCTCTGGTTACTCGCTTTCTACGTCCACGCCGGCTGTAACTACCTGCATTCGATTTTGTTTGATTCCTACAATTCCACTGATGAAGGCGGCGGGACGTCCTCTCTTGCATGCTACCACAGTCCAGTCCGGCACATGTGACCCCAAGACTCAGTCAGTACTTGAGAAACAAACGAGAAAACAGCTTGGGGCTTCTCTGCTGCTCTGGGCTTTGAGGAGACCAGATCAATACCCCCAACCCCACCCTGCCCCTAAGACACCACCTCCACCCCACCAGCCACGCTACCCTGGTGAGTTTGTCGTTTTCAGAAGCGGAACTTCTGACAAAATGAGGGGGTCATGACGTGGCTGATGTGGGAGGGCGGCTGAGCAGGAGGCTGAAGGAGCGGTCACAGAGACAGTGATGAACAGACGGCCGGACCAGTGACCGGTCCACTGGGGCTGGTGGTCTGTGGCTGCGGCTCTGCAGGGCGGCACCCACTTGGGCTGCGAACCCCTTGGAAGCCAGCAGCCCTGCCTCCTGGGGCTCGGAGGAGCTCCAGGCCTGCGGTCCGAGGATGGGGCCTCGGTTCGGGGAAGGGGAGCGATGGGCGGCGGCGATGCCCGAGGAGAGAGATGAGGTTGGCTATAACAACGTCACTTGTTCGGGCTGTCTGAGCAGATGCGCTGTCAAGGATGAGCACGTCGTGGGGAGGAGAAAAGGAAGGGGGAAGGAGAGAGGGTGAGAAAGAAGGGCAGAGAGAGAAATAGGAAGGAGGGAAGGAAGGAAGGGAGAGGAAGGAAAGAAGAGGGAGAGAGGGAAGGAGGGAGGGAGAAAGGAAGGGAGGGGAGGAGGGAGGGAGGTAAGGAGGGAGGAAGAGAAGGAGGGCGGGAGGAGGGACACACTCACCCCTCACCAGGAAGCCCCAGCTGCCCCCCCACCTTGTCCCAAAACCACCCCAAAGGCCCTTCTCTGGCCTTGGCAGGCCAGCCTGCTGGTGGGACCCCACCCTGGGCCAGGCGTCCCCTCCCTCCTGGACAAGGCTGGTTATACAACCGCCTGGTGGACGCCGGCCAGGATGGCGGTCACATGGCAGCGGGCGGCGGGCGGGGGCGGCTCCCAGACCAGGCCGCTGCCACCAGGCCGCCGCCCCACCCCCACCCGGCCGGGAGGCAGCCGTCAGCCTACCGCTGGCCCGCTGCAGAGTGCTCCCAGATGTGCGGCGGGTAATAAAAGGCACACTGGTTCCTGTCAGCAGCAGGAAACTCCGGGAGGGCGACCCCCAGCAGCCGCGGGCAGATGTTTGCAACGTGTGCGCTGGCGGCAGCCAAGGCAGGCCCGACACCGGGCAGTCTGCTGGCGCACAGGGGCCACACGGGGGCCGCCGCGCCCCTGGACGCCCGCGTGAGGGCTGCGGCCCTCTGGATGACCCACTGCCCCGCTCCCTCTCGTCCGGCCCACACCTGGGACGCGGCAGTGGCCTCCTGCCCCGGGAGCTACACCCCGCCCCCGGCACAGCTCTCCTGCCCCGCGCTTCTGGCGCACATGCCCATCAGTGTTTCGCCCCTGCCCCCCGCAACAGTGGGGAACATGTGACCCAGACCTGGCCAGTCAGAGTTTCTCCAACCGGAGTCCTCCGGGCCACTGTGACTGGTGCAGGGATGGGTGCGTGACCTGAAGTGGGCCAGTCTGGAGCCTTCCCTGAGATTTTTCTGGGTGGATGGAAGGAAGCCTCACCTGACACCCACCCCTGGCAAGGAGCACGCAGGGAGGAGGCTCGTGGCAATGGAAATGCTCCCCACATAAGGTCAGGAGGGCCCCCCTCCTTTCCCCTGGCTGGCCACTCGGGTAACTCAGCCCCTGTGTCTCATGGCCTCCTGGTTGGGGAGCTGGTGGCCGGCACACTGGCCCCCACTGACCTTACAGCATGTGACCTGGGAGCGACTGGAGGAAGGAGGCCGGGCAGCTGGGTGAGGAGAGTGGCCCCCTCGCTGCCGGAGGGGCCGAGTTTTGCTTTAAGATGCAGACTGAGGTCAGTTAGAGCCAGGCCAGGTCTGGCCCCGGCTGAGAAGTGCAGAGGATGCTGGCCGGGGGCGACTGGCGAGGGCGGGATTGCGCAGCCGCTTTGGGGCAGGGAGTGGGCCAGGCCTGGAGGAAATGGAGGGTTTCTGCCCTCCACCTCTTGAGGCGGCCTGAACATCTCCCTTTTTTCTGACATGTATGTGCAACGAGAGACGCTCCGACGGCCTCGTGATGGCTGATGCCTCCCGGCTGTCCGTGGGGAGGAGCCCCTCACCTACTTTCCGGTAAGGAGACTGGGGCGCAGAGCGGAGAGGCGCCTCCCCAGGACTGAGGCCGAGGCCAGGCTCTCCTGAGCCCGGGCGGGCTCTGTCCTTGGAAACACTGCAGCTCCCTGACAGGACCTGGCTGGAAGGCACCCCAGGCACTGGGGACCCTAGAGGAAGCCACCCTCCTCTCCCTTGGCCGGCCACTCAGGGAACTCACACCCCGGCCTCAGGGCTGGTACCACCAACTGCCTTCTCTGCTCCCGCCGTCCTGCTGCCCCGTCTCCTCCCCGGCAGCGGGCTCCCAGGACACATCTGTCCGCCAGGCGTAGGTGGTGAAGCAGACACGCACATGCGCGCGCGCACACACACGGGTCTGTCCTGGGGAAACTTCAGAAGGCAGCAACACGCCCACTCTGGTCTCCCCCATGAGAACCGCTATTTGGGCAAAGTCTGCTGCAACTTTCTGCTGCATTCGGGGTGTTTTGCTGGACGTTTCCGGAGCTGGCAGTTGGCGGGGGGGGGGGGGGTGTGTGTGCAGCTTTTCCAAACAGCACTGTCCGGGCCCCCACAGGCGTNGGGGGGGGGGGGGGTGTGTGTGCAGCTTTTCCAAACAGCACTGTCCGGGCACCCACAGGCGTGAAAACCGAGATGCAAGTCAAGGCCGCGGCTGCTGCATCTGGGCTGCGACAGGCAGGGTGGCCCAGCGGGTAGACGCTCCCTCTGGGGCGCGCGCCTGGGCCCCACCTGCACCCTGGCCCGTTCATGAACTTGGCGGCGTGACCCCGTCTGGTCACCTGGACTGGAGTCGGGGCCTCTGTCCCCCGCTGAGAAGTGGGGTGATGTCTGCTGTCCGGTACCCCCATGATGGCGCCACACGCTGGCCGTCGCACGGGTACGCGCCCCCGAGGGGCAAAGGGTCAGGGCGCAGAGGCACAGGGCCGACAGCACCGCCTTGCCTCCTCCTCCCGGGGGCTGAGGCTCCCCCCGCCGGGGAGAGGCCCAAAAGGGCCAGGGGCTGGCGGTGGTGGGCAGAAACAGGAGCCGTCCAGTCAGCCGGGCGGGGCCGGGAAGGGAGGGGCAGCCACAGGAAAGGTGTGACCGGAACCCCGGGAGCCAGCAGCTGGAAGGAAGGAGTCGCCAGGTGGGCTCCACCCTGGGCAGGCAGCCCCGGGCGGGCAGTGAGCCAGGGCACTTGGCAGGGACCTGCAGCCTCCGGAGACCCCGGGATGTCCTTCGGGACCGAGTGCCAAGCATTGTCCCTGTCCCTCGAGGCCCCGGCCGGCGGTGTTCACAGGGCTCATTGTGTTCCGGGCCTGTGGGAACTGGCTCGCGTCCTCTCGACTCGGGGGTGCCAGACTGTGGTCCCCCCATCTGCTACCACCGAGCTCAGCACGGTTCGGGACGCAGACAAGAAGGGGGGCGCGGGGGCCTAGCGCTCATTCACACCACCGTCGCTCGGCGGCGTGTGCATGCCCTCCCTGCCGCCCTGTGCTGCCCCGGGTCAAGGTGACAAACTAGCTGCACCCCCGTGCTCTGTGCCACCCTCTGACCGTCCGGGTCTCTGTCATTAGGGTTAGAAGCTGGGGTGGGGCTAACCCACAAGCTAAAGCTGCCAGGGAAGGAGGTGCTGCCCATGCTCTGGGACGGCAGCCCCAAGTCTGCCTACTCACCGGGGCCGCCACGTTCAGCTGTTTAGGTTGCGCACTGCACAGGTCCCATGTCCACGAGGATAAGCTCGGGCTACGGACGTCTTTATTATTTAAAAACATTCTTGCATTTTTATCGCCGTTTGGGACTTCCACAGTGGACCGTTTGCACGCCGATTAAGTCATGCTTTTGTCCGAATGCCACTCGGGGACTTGCTCTAGCAGAACCAGAGTGACTCAACTGTCCCCAGCAGTCGTTACCGACATTCTAAAGTCCCCATTATCTCGGAGCAACTGGTTATTAGAGGGTGTCTTTGCGCCCGACGCTGCTGTCATTGAGAGATTAATAGCAGTCTGACTTAAAAATAGTGTTCGGGGGAGTAGGTGGCTGTCTCAGGAGCCTGGGCCAGAGCCTGCCCCTCTGAACCTCAGTTTCCGCATCTGCCTGATGGACCCAATGGCCTGTCGCTTGCAGGGCTGGGCCCCGGAAGTCTGTGCGCACAGTAGGTGCTCAGCAAGAGCACCTTGTGCTGATTCTCCTCCAACATGCAACCTCCTGAAAATCTGCCCTGCAAACTTGAGGCCTTTTGTGCCTCAGTTTACCCAGCTGAGAAGTGGCGGGAGCTCGCTCAAAGATCATGGACCCGAGGAAGCTCCACCTTTACAGAGTACCCTTCCTGCTTGGGCTGAAATCCTTGCCCTGAGCTTCTCCAAATTTGGTCCTGCCAGACTCTCACACTGCTTCCTGTCCCCCCGCCCCACCCCCGCGCCCTGCCCTGCTGCCACCCCTCTGTGCTGGCCGCCAGAGGGGCCGCCTTGGTGGGGCCCTCCCCTGAGCCCCCAGAAGCTGCTCAGAGAGGAAATCCTCTCCCTCCTCTCAGAGGCTGAAAGCTACAGAATGTTTCTTTTGGAATTTTTTGGCTTGCACGCTGTAGAATGTTCTAGCCTCGTCAGCCACAGGCCCCCTCCTCTCTCCCTCTCTGTCGGCTGGCAAATCTTTAGCCAAAGACGAGTTGGGACCGTCTCTCCCTCCTTCTGGAACCCCTTCGTCTTGTACGTTTGGTGCAAGCAGATCTAGATATGCCAGGAGCCCAGGGAACCAACGGGAAATGGCCCAAACGTGCCTGCAGCCGGTCCTGCCCAAACGGAGAGGCTGGGTAGCCGGGGCACTGGATGGCGTCCCCGGCAGCGGGGAGGGCGGACGGGGGTATGGGGGGACAGCTGAGGGCTGGGCTGGAACCTGCCTGGCCTCTAAGAAGAAAAATCCAGCTCTTTATTCATTTAGCGCCTCCCCTCCTCTCCTGGCAACAAAATAATTAAATATTCATGCATTTTCTCCTGCCCCCAAGAAAGTGATAAGTCAGATTTCTGCACACACATAGGAAAAGCGCCCGGAGGCGAGGGCTTGGCGCCAAATTTCGGTTGAAGACAAAGGCCCCACTTCAATGTACGAATGAAAACACCCTTCACCTTCGCTGCTGTGAATTTCCTAGATACACTCAGGCAGGACAATCCGAGAATTATGAGGCTCCAGGACCAATTAGGGCTGTTTGTGTTGACGTAGAGTCTGGGGGAATTTTTTTCTTCCCCTCACAAGTATTTATGATACTGACAGATGCAACAGGAAAAAGCCCCAGAACAGGGATAAGCCTGTGGGGCCGCGGGGATAAGGGTTCAGTGTGAGAGCAGCCCGGCCCGGCGCTTGCTGCAGGGCTGTCTCTGCCCTGGTTCTGCCGCTGCAGCGCAAAGACAGGGTGGGTGAGCAACTTACTGCGCACCTACTGCGCGCCCCCACGCCCAGCGCTGAAAGCCACCAAGGGTGCTCCTGGTTCTCAAGGGGGAAGCGAGGCCTCCAGGGGCTCATTGCCTCCTGGCGGCCGAGGCCAGGGAGGGGCGTGGCCCTGCTCCCCCTGCCTCAGAGACTGCCACCTGTTGGGAAGGCCACTCCACATCAGTCCTACTGTGTGCAGCGAGCAATGGAAGTCAGGGAGGGAGAGGGTCCCCCAAGCAAGCTCTTCCTACCAGGGAACGACACCCTCACCCCAGGGCTGTGGGTGGGTTTTATTGCACCACAACGCTCCCTCAAACAGACCTACTGTGTGCAGGGGGACAACATGACCTCCTCCATGCTGACCCTGCAGCCTGGACAGGTGACTAAGCCCTGGCAAGCTTCCCGTGTGGAAAGTGGGGTGCGAGAGAAGTATCCCCGCGGGCTGTGAGGACCCCGCGCCCGCAGCACAGAGGGCCCCATGCAGCCAACTCCTGCCTCTCCCGTCCCCAGAGGCCTGCGACGCACACTGGAAGGCGGGGAGCACCTTACTCCCTCAGGGCTGCCATGACGGACAGAGTGTTTGCTGCGCCCCCCCGAATGCAGCCCAAGCCCCACGTCATGCTCCATACAGACGAGGACGGTTGTGACCGACGAGAGGCCAGGCGCGGAGGCCGGGCTGAGCTAGCAGTCAGGAAGCACAGATGTTATCATCACCTGCTGCGCACCTACTGTGTGCCCCCACGCCCAGCGGTGAGAGCCACCCGAGGGTGCTCCCAGTTCTCACGGGGGAAGCGAGGCCTCCGGGGGCTCATTTCAGCCCGCAGTCAGCGGGAGCCATGGAGTCTCACGGCGAGAAGTGGCGGCGGTCACACTTGGCACAGTTCTGTTCTGGGCACATCAGAGGCCAGGCCCAGGCACCGGACGCAAGCCCACGCGGCCTCGTGTGGGCAAGGAAGCAGCCCAGCCGTCGGACTTACATGTTGCATGGGCAGGCGGCGCGTGGCTTGGAGCTGGTGCCTTGCACAGTGAGCGACCGCCCAGCCGTACCTGGCAGCCCTGGCCAAGAGGAAAGGGATGTCTGCGGACTGGCCGCCACCGCTGCCTTTCTCTGCCTCTCTGGCTCCACTGGCCCTCCCCCGGGCGGGCATCTCAGCCTAGAAGCCCACGCAGCAGATGGCAGGCTCCCCAGCTGGCCGCGGGCATGCGTGTGTGGGTGGGTGGAAAGGGGGCGGGTGTAGCTGTTTCCTGTGCCCCAACCCCAGCTCGCTCACTCTCTGACCACATTTTTCCACCTCGCCTTTTTCCTTACAATGCGTTCACGCGTCTCAAGACCGAGATTGTTTTTGTGAATGGAATGTAACTTGAGAGCCGCAGAGGAAAGTCCCGGTGTGTGTGTGTTGGGGGGGCCGCTGGGGAAGGTGCCCCTCTCCGTGTGAAAGGCAAGCCGGGGCGGGCCAGCGGGCTCCCTGGTGGCCCGCGAGATGGACAGGGCCAGGTGGGGAAGGTCATGGCGCCGGCAGCGACGGTGCAGCCTGGGCCCGTCCCCGCCCCCGCCGCAGCTCCCAGCGCGGGCCCCTCCGGCCCAGACCCCGGGCTCTGGGCGGTCAGCTCCAGCCGGGACCACCCACAGAGTCCGACTCAGCCCAGGAAGGGGCACCTGGGGCCGTGGCCTTCTTGGAGGGGTCTGGTGACCTGCAGAGGCCCGGCCCTCTCTGCCCGGCCCAGCAGTGAGTAGTGCTCCGCCTTCCTCTGCTGGCTGCGGGGTCAGAGACTGCCCGGGCCGCGCGGGCACCTGGCACAGCTGTGACCGTCCCGGCAACGGGTGGGAGAGACCCACCGTGGTCCGAGCACTCTGCTTGTGTCCTGTTGTCCAGTCTTTGCCACGACTCTCCGAGGGGGTCCCTGCTGCTCCTTTCACAGATGACAAGCGTGTGGAAGCCCAGAGGAGAGGCAACAGCTCACACAAGAACAGGCCGGCGAGGCTGCACGCAGACCCGGCTGGCCTGGGAGCATCTGTCCCCGCGTCCCCAGGGCGCAAGGAGCCCCAGTGGCGGGGAACTCCCGCCCCCCAGGGGCCAGGCAGGCGTGCTGGCAGGAAGCAGGCTCCTGCTGGTGTTGCCGCCTCCTACCACGGCTGTGAGCGGAGCGTGGCTCTGGGGCCATGAGAAACTTCCCCAGGCCCTGCCGTCTGTTGCTGCAGAAGGCGAGTCTCACCAGACGGGGAGCGTGAGGATTGCCAAGTTCCTCAGAGGTAAAATAACATCGCTGCGTCTGGCATACAGCAGCTGTTCAAGAACCCCTGCTTGCTCAGTGAACAACCTGGCCAACAGTACCACGCACGACCTTCCCTGCTCCCCCATGGGAAGGCTGTCGGTTACACTGAGCGCCCACCAGCAGCCCGCTCGGACAGGCAGAAGGCTGCAGGGTGCGCAGGCCTCCAGAGAAGCAAGCGGTCTCCATCTCAGACCTCCCTGCTGCCTCTAACACGCCTGTCTGTGTCCAGGACTTACTAGACTCAAAACGTGTCCGACCTTCCCTGGGCAGAGCAAGTCGCAGAAACGACCCTGCCAAGATCCTGAAAGAGGAGCCAGTCACGGGCTTAGGATGCTTGGAAGGTTTACCGGGAAAGTGCATTGTGTGTGTACTTTCCAGGCCTATGAGTGGAGAAAGCCTTCAAAGATCAAGGGTCTTTTGATCATCCGAGAGTCTCATTCCCCCAGCCCGCCCCACCTGCTGAAACATGCAGATCTAACTCATAGACTGTCCGAGCAGCAGTTCGCGCACCGCTCTTGCCAGTACACCCACGAGGGAGCACGACCACCACCACTAAGTAATTCAGAGCGTGCCCGCCACCTCAAGATGAGAGCAGAGATGTCTCCTATGTCTTCCTAACCTAAGTGAGCCAAAACTAATCTACTTTCCATCTCTACGAATTTGTCCATTCTTGCAGTTCACAGAAACGAAGTTATACACTATGTGGGGCTTTTGTGTCTTCTCTCATTTGGTATGATGCGTTCAAGGTCTGTCCACATTGTAGGGTGTGTTGGGGCTTCATTCCTTTTCGTGGCTGAGTAATATTCCCCGGGGCCGAGCTCATTTGGCTTATCTGACTGCCTTATCTGACGCTTGGGTTGGCAGCTGGTGAGTAGAGCTGCCATGGACGTTTTTGTGCAGGTCTTTGGTGAAGTCTTCATTTGTCTCAGGTGGGGGCCTTGGACTGGGTCACGTGGTCTGTGCTTACCCCTCAGAGGCATCTCCAGGCTGTTTTCCAAGGCAGCTGCCCCATTTTCCTACTCTGATCTTGTCACGTGCTTGCCCACACGTGTGAAAGTCCATCTGCCCCTCCAGCCACCCTGGGGCTGGTCTCGTGGCCCCGCTCTGTTCTAGCTCCCTTTCGTACCAGGGACAAAGTCCTTAGGCCCACGGAGCAGCAGGGCTTCTGCTTAGCTGGGGCCTCTCCTGAAGTCGGGGTGCATCCTGTGCTGCGCAGCCCGGTCCCCAAGGCCAGCGCACAGCAGAGGCTCAGTAACGCTGTGTGGCCTGAAGCATCGCCGCGTTCACGCGAACCCTGAAGACGCTTTTATCACAGAGACATCCAAGGAACGACACCCAACCGGTCTGCATGGAAATTTCCAAGTTCTCATCCAGTGACTTGTCGTCACTCCAGGCCCGGCCGGGCTGGACGTCCTCAAAGCGGCGCTAGGGAGGAGCTGGTCTCGGGGTGGGGAGACCGGGGGTGACTCTGCTGGCCCTGGGGCTGCGGTTTTCTTCCTGGACGGCGCCCTGGCCTGGCAGGGGCCCAGCCCGAGCCTTGGCCTCCGAGGTGGTCATCCGGGCCAAACGTGGCAGAACGTCAATTGCCGGGCGGATGTGCCGATGCCGCCCCGGGAGAGAGGAAATGCAGGCGCTCAGCACTTATTGTTCAAAGAAAGGACTCCTGCCGGCGGCCAGTTGTCCTTGCAGAGTCGGGGAGCCCGGGGGAGGTCACCTCCGTTCCTGCTGACAGAGGAGGCGCGGACGCGGCCAGGGCCTCCGGGGACCTGCCGGCAGAGAGCTGGCCTGGGGTGCCTCCCACTGACCGGTCCTGCCCCTGCTGGGCCCCTTCCGTGGGAGTGCGCCCAGCCCAGCCTGGCCGTGCCGCTGGGGTGAACGAGGCTGCTCCCCCTGGGGAAGGAGGGTCTCGTGGCCGCTTTGCAGGGGAGGAAGCCGAGGCCGGAGTGGTCGGAACTGTCCGCAGGGGTGGGTGGGAGGCAGAGTCTTCAGGCAGGAGCTGCTTGGCCGTTTGGTCCCCAAGGGCTGCCTGGGGTGCACAGGGGCTGGGGGCCAAATTATTGGGGTTGCAAATTGAAGCGCAGACAAGGACACTCGGCCTTCGGCGTGGATGTGGGGGCAGCTGGCCCCCCTCCTGAGGCTGTGCCTTTCGGGCGGGTCCCCCAGGCGCCGCTTCTCTGGCGCTGAAGTGCTCTCACTCAGCACCCTATTTGCCTCGGTTCCCCCAGGACTGGCTTTAGGCCCCAATTGTGAAATCAGGCCACAGAGGATGGGAGATGGGGTGACTGTCGGTGGCTCCAGAGCCATGGACATAGGTCACTGATGCCCCGTGCCTCAGTTTCCACATTTTGAGGGTGGGGATAGTGTGTACCAGCCAGGCCCCCTGGAGCCCTGACCGTTTCCCCTCTCCCCAGCCCTGAGGTGAGGTGGCCCCGCCCGCCCCACCCTGCCTGCCAGCCCGCCTCACCCCCAGCCAGTCCTGCCCTCCGCGCGCCGGCAGGGCGGGCACTGCGAGGTGGGCATCCTTTTCTTAAAGCTCGGTTCCTGGGGACCAAGCGAGGGCTGCCAGTGCTTCTCCACCAAGCCATGACTCTAAGAGGACCCTGGCCCCGTCCACCATGAGCACAAGAGGCGCCCACGGAAGGGAGCGCGAGGCCTGGGCTGTTTGCTCTGCGAAAGAAGCCCCAGCCCGACCCAGCCCGGTCGCCCCGGCTTCTGCTGGTACGAGCGACAGCTGCGGCCTGTTTTGGGATGTGGCTGGCATTCGGGGTCCACTGGGCCGGTCACCCTCAGCGCGCGTGGGTTGTGGGGCCCCTGCTTCTGCGGGAGGCCCCCGAGTGTTGTCTTCCTGAGGAAGGGGGGCCCAAGCAGTAACCCCATTTCCCAGAGCGTGGGTTTGAAACTCCCTCCCCCCACTCCTGAAACCCAAGCGAGCACTATAAAAGTGGGGCTAAGAGGCGTCGTGGGGCTTACAGTTCCCACCATCCTCTACCCCCTCAGGAGGGAGCAGCCCTTCCGCTCAGCCGCTTCATCCGGCACCAGGCGGTCTCGGGCGCCGAGAGCTAGGCCCTTGCGCTCCAGGAGGCGGGTGTCCTGGGGTGTGGGGCTGGCCCAGGCCGGCAGGGTCGGCAGGACTTGGTCCCTTCTCGTTACAGAGACAAGAGTGTGAGAACCAGAGAGGGGAGGTGACCTGTCCAGGGTCACACGGCACAGGGCAGGACTGGACCCCTAGACTCCTGAGTCCTTCCTGCCAGGGCCCCTCTTTCCATGCCCCCTGTCCCACCTCTGCGTGTTTCTCTCTGTCTGATGAACTTAGATAGCAGCTGCCCAAGCCCTTCCCAACATCCTGCATCACCCGGTTTTGAAATCATCCCTAGGGGTTCCAAGGGAAACATATTTTGAGTTTTCTTTCTTTTCTTCTGCTCATTTGAAGAAATCCGAGAACCCTCCCTAATCGCTTGGTCAAGACTGCAGATACTCGGTGAGGCAGCCACAAACATGATTCTGGGCCAGAGCACCCGAGGCCACCGCTGGCCAGGAAAGGACGGGACTCCAGGCCTGTGGCTGGGGCTTCCTCAGCACGGAGCCGTGAGTTCTAGGGAACGCGGGTGTTTGCCAAGTTCCCAGATCCCTGACCTTGAGCCCCAGACAGGAAGAGCTGAGGAGCCTACACTGAATCCGCAGAGGCTGGGGCCTTAATGGCTGTGAGTGCTGACAGCCCAGGGGAGCTGACCTGCCAGGGAGGCCCTGCAAACTACATTTCCCAGTTTCCTCTTTAAGTAGGTAGGGTCATGTGACCAAGTTCTGGCCAGTGGGATGTGAATATAAAGCGATGGATAAAATTTAAGCAAAGTAAGGGATATGGCTTCCTCCCCCCTTTTTTGCAGGCCAGCCGCTAAGCGTGATGGCTGGAATTTCAGCAGCCATTTTGTTATGAGGCGACTCTAGGAACAGAAGCATCAGACAGGAAAAACGGGGGCCCTGATACCAGGGCATCTCACACACGTGAGAAATATTTTTTCCACCTTTTAAAAACCACAGTTGCTTAGGGCTTCCTTTCACCACCAGTGCTATTCCCAAATCACATGCCACCTTTCGGATGGAGGTGGGTTGTCGGCATTTGCAGAACACTTGTGAGGGGCACTGGATCGGGTCCCGGACCAGGCAAATATTACGGCTGCTTATTTACTAAAATGGCATTACCAGGACAAATGTGAAGCCTGAATAAAGTCTAGATTTGATCAATCGAATAGAGTGTTAATACTGTGGCTGATGTTTGTCCTGTGGCCAAGCCCTGTTCTTAGGAAACAGACCCAGAGTGTTAGAAAAGGACTATCTGGTCTGAAACCTCCTCTCAAGTGGTTCCGAAAAGAAAACACAATCAGAGAGGATAAGACAAGCAGAGAAAAACAGCAGCAGTCAGTCGGGGAGCGGGGATGAGGCTTTGCTTTAGTGTCTGTTTGACTGGCATGTGACTGACATGAAAGGTGATGGGAGAGAAAGAGAAGCCGGCATCCTGAGAGCAGAGAAGGCTGGGCGGTGGTCTGCAGCTCAGGAGAGAAAATAGGTGGGCTCAACCATCATGAAGTGTCCTGACCAAGTAATCATGACATTAGCGGGACAGGAGGGGAGACGCAAATGACAGCGGCACGTCCACCTTGTGGAGCTGTGTCCTGGGTGTGAGGGCGTCCGGCAGAATGTCTTTGGTCTCCGGAGAGACATGCTGGACTTTGGGCAGCGTGGGCAAAGGGTCAAGATGTCACAACTCTCGTGAGCTTTGCGAAAATGTATTTACAGGGGAGAGAGTGAGGGGAGGGAGGGAGCGCCCGGTGACTCTAAACAACAAGGACTGCACAGGGGCTCCTTCACGGACACATCTAGGGAACCCTGGGGCCACGGTCAGGGAAAGGGTGACTGGGCTATGTGCCTTCCTTAGCCCCTCGGGTCTCTCCCCGACCTCAGCATCTCCTGCGCTCTGGCCCTACTAGAAAGTGGTGTTTCAAGTTCTTTAAAGTGTGTAGCTGGTGAATTAAGCCCACCCCTGCTCTGGCTCCTATTCTGCCGAAAGCTATTTTTCTGGACTGCACATCATCTGGTGTTTCCCAGGGATCACCAGCCCTCCTGGGCCTCTTCCCTGAGATCGTCCATTAACTGGTCTCTGCTGCTCTCCAGTGATCAGTCTATAACTGCCTGTGGTCTCCTGCAAGGTCTTAGAAAAGTTCAGGTCTCTGCTGCCCTCCAGTGGCCACTGCCTGTAACTGCCTGCACCTTTCTGCAGGGGCTTAGAAAACTCGAGGTCTCTGCTGCTCTCTGGTGGCCACTACCTGTAACTGCACTGCCCTCCTCTAGGGTTTTAGGAACGTCCAGGTCTCTGCTGCCCTCCTGTGGCCACTGCCTGTAACTGCACCGTCCTCTTCCAGGGTCTTAGAACCGTTTGGGTCTCTGCTGCCCTCCGGTGGCCACAACCTGTGACTGCATGACCCTCCTCCAGGATCTTTGCGAGTTTTTGTTCTCTGCTGCCCTCCTGTCGCCACTCCCCATAACTGCACCGTCCTTTTCCAGGGTCTTAGAACCGTTTGGGTCTCTGCTGCCCTCCGGTGGCCACAACTTGTGACTGCCTGTGCCCTCCTCCAGTGGCTAGGACAGCATCCAGGGGGTGAAGGTTAAGAAGCAGAGGGTCGGGGCCAGAGTCAGTGACATGGGGATGCCAGGGAAGGGGCAGTAAGAGGAACGTCTACTGGTTTGCAAAGTGCACTAGGGAGGGGGAGGAGAGGAGACAGAGTGGATTGGGGAAATTCTCCGTAACAAGGAGGGATCTGCTGATGCTGGAGTGTGTGAAGGAGCAGGTCAGGGTGGAGGGTCAGAGTAGATGGGCTTGTCTGCCCAAGGACCCACCAAGGTCCCAGGAGAAGGCCCTGGGGACCAAGGCCAAAGGAGCCTTGAGGGGAGGTGCCCTCCACTGTGGCATATCTGGACAGCAAGGAGCCCTTGGCAAGACTGGTGAAGGGGGAATCAGCAACAAATGGGGTCCTCAGAAGGGGTAGGCACAGGCCATGAGAAGGCCGGTCCTCAAAGAGAGGGTAGGCGCAGAGCTGGAGAAGAGAGTGTGAAGCCAGAGAATGTGGAGATCTGCTCGGCAGGACAGCCAGCCACTGTGGGGACATTCTGTCTGTGGGATCCCAGGTGGGGGTCCTGGGGCTGCTGTGGCAAATGTCCACTAACCTGGGGCTTCAACCCACAGAGAGTCAACCTCTCTTATGCTGGAGGCCAGAAGTCCAAACTCCAGGAGTCACAGAGCCACCTTCCCTCTGAGGCTTCAGGCAGGGCTCCCCCACCTTTCCAAGGAGGTTCCAGGCTGGTGGCCGCATCCTTCAGGGATCTGGCCAGCTGTACTCTGGCCCTGTTCCCTGTGTTCCTGCTTGCTCTTCCTGTCAGGGCCCTGTCACCAGACCAGAGTCAACCTGCTCCAGCAAACTCCAGCTGATGCCTGAGGTTCTGGTGGTAGCACTGAGGTGTGTGGTGGGATGATGGGGGACAGCAACAGCTGCCGGGAACAGGCCCCTCCCCAGCTTGCACAGGGAAGAGGACCAAAGCCTCAAGGGCTGCTCATTACCTCCATGTGGGGAGTCACAGGGACACACGCCCAGGGACCCCTGAAGAGAATGTGTCCAGGATTAGCAGAGAATGTGGGGAGGGGAACGTCACCATCCGGGGCCTGACAGCAGTGGGGATCTGGGCCCTGCCCTAGTGCCTGTCCCCCACCAAGCTCTGGCCGCTGCTAACACTAAGGACGCACACACTGTCCAGACCCCAGGGTACAGGGGAGCAGCAGGTGCCCAGAGAGGCTGGGTGAGTTACTCCAAGACACAGAGCAGGCTGGGGCTGGAGGTTGACCCTGAGTTCAGCTGGCTCTAAAGTCCTAGCTTTTCTGTATGCTGTAAACACACCCAACAAAGCTCTTCACTGGACAAACCTCCAGACACGCGAAGCGAACAGGCTGGCGCTGGGCCCCGGGGGCACCGGTGATGCTGCTGTTCTTGCTCCTCTCAGAGCTCCCTTCTCACGCTCTGTTACGTTCAGGGTTCTTTTCTTTAGGCAGGAAGCAGGGACATCACGATGCGCAGCCCTGCCAGTTCGACAGTACTTCAGCTGCACATTTCAAAGGTGCTGTGATATTTTCCTTTGTGCTATTGTGCTGCTTTTCTAACAACGAGCAGGCGGATTTTATTATAAGGGGGAAACAATACAACGATGGTGAAAACGCTTCAGCTGTTCCTTCGGCCTGATGCCCTGCCCCCTCTGTTTAACTATAAGGCCCCAGGGGCCCCCAAGTTTACGCTTGCCTACCCCAGCCCTGGGGAAAGAGAAGCAGCCTCCTAGAGAGGGGAGGAGCCCCAGCTCCAGGGCCATCAACAAGGGCCAGGGCTGAACCCAAAAAACAGCTCTAAATCCAAAAGCTGCCACTCCCAGGTCACCCCCATTCTGCCTGGTCCCACAGCACCTCCATCTGCCAGTGGGGATTCTCTGGGACACCCCGGCCCATGTAAGGCTGGGCCAGGACTTCTAACCCCTGGGTGGACAGGGCTGGGGAGAGGTTGCCTGGCGACCCGTGAGGCTCCTCCCCCAGCTGCTGTGGGAGGTCACGTTGCCCAGCAACCAGGTGGCAGCGTCCCTGGAGCCCACAGCTGCAGCAGCCCTGCCGGCTCCTCTCCAGCCTGGGAGACTCCTGGGGCCACGTCCTCAGTTCCCAAGCCTGGGACAGCGGGCACCCTGTCACAATGAATGTCGTCCTCTCCAGGTGAGTGGCCCTGTGCTGGCTCCAGCCGGGACAGTTGGGGACCTGGGGTTTTGGGCTGCGATGCCAATGGGGTGGCTGAGGCTGCCAGAAGGGCCGTGGTAAGGGTGTGCTCTCGCCCACACCTCTGGGTGGGGGACAGGAGTCCCGGCCAGGGAGGCTGCAGACCTGGCCGCGCCTGCTTCCCGAGCACCTGTGCCCGCAGCTCTGGGGCCGCCAGATTCAGACTCTGTCCCTCCTTCCCTGATGGCCCCAGCTGGAAACCCCTCGCAGTGCCTCAAAACCCCGCAGGCACCGCTCCTCCGTGCAGCCCTAGCCCCACTGTGTCCAGCCCCTTCCTCGCGTCTCTCCTGTCTGGCTCCCCCGAGGCACCACGCAGGGCTTCTGTGGGAGGGCGAGGTGCAGGGGCGCTGGTCCTGGCCTGTCCCCGAGCAGCCCACGGGCCCCGCCTTTCCAGAGACAGCCAGGTGCGGGCGATGGAGGACACGGTGACCCACGCCGAGAAGTACTTCGGCCAGTTCTGCACGCTGCTGGCCTCCTACACGCGCAAGACAGCCCGGCTGCGGGACAAGGCCGACCGGCTGGTCAAGCAGCTGCTGGACTTTGCCAACACCGAGAACCCCGGGATGCGGGCCGCCATGAAGAGCTTCGCGGAGGACCTGGCCAAGGTGCAGGACTACCGGCAGGCCGAGGTGAGGTCCCGGGAGCACGCAGGGTGGGGTGGGCGCTCTGGGCCCGTATCCCACTGGAAAGGGGGGACGGCGACTCAGGGTGCTAAGGGGAGGGTGTGTTAACCAGGGGCTACCCCGGGGGTGGGGCCCGAAGCAGCAGCATCCATCTCACCTGGGACCTGTCAGAGTCTGAAATTAGTCTGAAGTCAGGACAGGTGAGTGGGTCAGCACCTGGGTGCAGGCGCGGGGGCCCAGAACCCAGCGCTCTGAGGAGATGCTGGGGACGAGGGGCACACCTATACCTCTGATCCCCACGGCGCTGGACACAGAGTGGACCTCCACAGTGTCCGCTTTGCTTCTGCGCCTGTGGCTCAGTGACCCTGTGCACCCCACTCCCCAGCAGCTCTGCGGATGCACACAGAGCTCTGTCGGTGCAGCTCAAGGCCGAGCGGCCTTCCCCCCACCTTCCGTCCCCCAGGTGGAGAGGCTGGAGACCAAGGTCGTGAGCCCTCTGAAGCTGTACGGGGCGCAGATAAAGCAGACGCGGGTGAGCCAGGGGCTGCGTGGCCGGCGGGCAGCGATGGGGCCGCGGCTCGTCCCCAGGCGTAAGCCCTTCCCTGACCTGCAGGCAGAGATCAAGAAATTCAAGCGTGTCCAGAATAACGAGATCAAACAGCTGGAAAAACTGGAGAAACTGAGGCATAAGTCCCCTTCGGACAGGCAGATGATTGTATCCTTGCGGGAAGGGGGCCCTGGCTGCCGGGACAGGGGGCCCCTTGTCACAGGGCCCGCTGGGTCCGCAGAGGCTGCTGCCCACCGGCTCCTTAACGGCATGGTCAGTCCCAGGTGAGCGGCGCAGGCCGGCCTGACGCGCGTGCAGGTAACGAAGCGGCTCGCAGACGGCGGTGAGGGGAGCTTTCACCCGCGGGGCGGGGGTGTAGTCAGGACAGGTGAGTGGGAGGTGTCGGAGGACGACGGCGGGGCCAGGGACCTGGTTCTGTGCCCCCTGGGCTCCAAGCAGCCAACACTGAGCCCCCCTCAAGGGCCGTCTCCCCCGGCTGCCTGTTCACGGGGTGAGCGCTTCCGGGGGGACACCGAGACGGAGAGAGGTGACTGGCCCAATATCCCACGGGAGTTAAGTGGCAGCCGGAACTCAGCGCCTGCAAGGCCTGGCGTGGGGTCGGCGTCCACCCATGCGGGTCCGTGGCCAAACACTGTGCACAGGTGGGCTAATTATCACCAAAGGGCACGGCTGCTGCACTACCAGGCCTGCCGGCCGCTGTCATCACTGCCCTGCAGAGGGGGCCACAGGCGAGGCAGGTGAGGCTCAGAGAGGCTGAGAGACGTGCCCAAGTCCCCACCGCCCCGCAGCAGTGCCCAGGCGGCGCCTCCTCCAGTCAAGGCCCCACACGGCGGCACTGCTGATGGTCAGACCGGCGAGAGGCGCTGAGGACACACGCAGGAGAGCTGGCCCCACAGGGCAGGGGCATTGAGAACGACCCGGAATGAAACACCCCCCACACCCTGACGCCCGTGTCCCGGTCCAGGCGGAGACTAGCGTGCAGAGGGCTTCGGTGGACGCCAGCCGGACCACCCACCAGCTGGAGGAGACGGTGGACGCCTTCCAGAGGCAGAAGCTGAAGGACCTGCAGGTGGGGCCAGTGCATGCCGCTGAGTGCGGGCGTGTGCGCGCGTGTGTGCCCATGTGTGTGCATGGGTGTGTGCACGTGTGGGAGACAGGTGTGGATGTGAGGGTGCCATGTGTGGGTGTGCACGGACGGCTTTGTGCCCACAGGGCCGTGGGAGCCAGGTGCCAGCACAGTTAATCCTGGTCTAATCCCTGCCTCAGGGCAGGGGCCGGCGGGGGTGGGGGGCAGCTGTCAGCCAGCCAGGCCCCCTGCCGCGCAGCACTGTGCCCAGCTCCCCCCCAGAACTTGGCAGAGTCTGTCCACCCAGGACCCCCGAGAGAGCCAGGACACCCTCCTTCCTCCTTCCACCCTGCCCCTGCCCCACCAGAATCCTGACCCCAGAGCCGCAGCTCTGGCAAGGGGGTCGCAGGGAACTGGGGTCTTAAGGGACTGCTGACCTCAGACATTCCTAACTCCCTCTAGTCTGTTTCCAAAACGCAACGCACATTCCAAGGACAGCCTCACCCGGGGCTCCACTGTCCCTCCTGGCCCTGAGGAAAAACCCCAACCCTTCCGGAGCCCCAGAAGCCCCAGTGCAGCGCGCGACCTAGTCAGGCACACGCCTGCCCCGGGGCCTTTGCACAGGCTGTGCCTGCTGCTGAGAAGGCTCCGTCCTTGCTGTGCACAGAGCTGACACCGCCTCTCCCTTCACGGAAACCTCCCGAGCCCTCAGCCCGTCTGGGCGCTGGCGGGCAGGCTCTGCTCCGCTGCTGGGGCCGAAGGCCCAGGGCGCAAACTCCCGTGCCTGTTCCTCGTGGGCCAGCACACGCGAGCATAAACCACCGCGCGCCTGGGGCTGGGGCAGCTCAGCCGCAGAGCCGGCCCCTGGCTGCCGGCGGCCCCTCTGCGGGTCCCGGCCGGGCCCAGGCCTGGCACTCAGTGCACACGCGGAGATGAACGGGAGAACGGGCACGCACTCGCGCTGCAACGGGGGAGGGGGGGCACGCAGCAGCCTCGCGCACGCCGGCGAGAGCCGCAGCCCGCGACGAACACGGAGCAGAGCCCGCGGAGGCCTCGGGCCCGGCGCACAGGGCCACGCGCGGCCGTCACCTCCGGATGGAACCGCGGGACCCGCCCGGCCCGGCCCCCAAAGAGGCCTCGGCGTTGTCAAAGCCATGAAACCCCGGCGGCTTCAGGCCCCATGTCAAAAAACGCTCGTTTTTACGAAACGCCCCTTAGCAAAGCCAGCCAGCCCTGTTCTCCTACCGTGGCGCCGGGCGCTCCCCTGCAGGACACCTGGGCAGCAGCGGGGCGTCTCCTTCCAGGGCTCCCGGCGGCTCCTCGAGGCGCGCTGGGGCCCAGAGCGGCCGCGCTGACGGTCCTCGCGGCGCGGTGCAGCGGCCAGGCCGGGCCTCGGAGAGCGGACTTTGCGGCCTCAGGCCGGCGAGGAGCAGGATGAGGCCCTGCCCCCCATCTTCCCAGGCGCCCCACCAGTCCCGGGGCGGGGGTGCCAGGAGGCTGGTCTGGCGGCTCTGGGCGCTCCGACCCTTTTCTTCCCTCGCCCAGGTTGCTCCGGACTCGAGCCCTCCCTGCCGCGTGCTTCCCACCTTGCCTGAAGGGCTGCACTTCCGCCCGCAGGCTCCGCCCCCTGCTCGCACCCCCCCCCCCCAGCCGGAGTCCTGCTGGGGCCGAAACAAAGCAGTCACCT
Organism: Galemys pyrenaicus; assembly: GCA_019455555.1. Lineage (NCBI taxonomy): Eukaryota > Metazoa > Chordata > Mammalia > Eulipotyphla > Talpidae > Galemys > Galemys pyrenaicus. The sequence continues at coordinate 1,080,531 of JAGFMF010012032.1, forward strand.
CCACCGGCCCCCCAGCAGGAGCCCCGGCCCAGGCGGCAGCGGGAGTCTGTGAGCTTGCTGAGCTGGGCCCGGTCAAGCCACCAGGCCGGGCAGCCGCATCTCTGCCCCCGTAGTGTGGGGTGGGGCCTCTGGGCCGGCAGTGGCCCACCCCACCCCACACACCTCTCTGGAAAGATTCACTCTCAGCCCGTGGGTGACAGACGGAGGTTTTGCAGCCATCAAACTGAAAACACCTGTTCTGGGAGTGAAGGAATAAGAGGGCGCCGGAGAACCCGGGGTCAGAGCTCAGAAAAGGCCGTTCCCTGGCAAAGTGTACATTTCTAGAACTCCTCCTGTGCAGGCAGCTTGGCGTGGGAATACAGTGTCTGTTGCGAGGAAGCTGCGTACTGCCCTAGGTCCCCCTCCACACCAGCTTGCCCGCCGTCCAGGCACCCCAGGACTCTCCTCTGTGTTGCTGATGTAGTTTGGGCTTCCCTCTCCACAGAAAATATTTCTGGACTTCGTCACCATTGAGATGGTCTTCCACGCCAAAGCTGTGGAGGTGTATTCTAGTGCCTTCCAGACGCTGGAGAACTACGACCTCGAGAGAGATCTGGAGGTGGGCACTCCTGCTCTCTTTGAGGAGGGGCACATCTGGCCTTGTCCTCCCCACCCATCCAATGCCTCCAACTCCCCTGTTCCCCCCACCCTCCAGGACTTTAGAGCCAAGACTCGGGGCGCTTGTGGGCAACCTGACGATGCCCGGCCACTCCCGAGCACCAGCCCGTCCCCGGCTGTCCCGTGGTTTCTCGTAAGCCAGGTGAGCGGTGGGCGGGGTCCAGCTGGCACAGGGAGATGACGGGGGAGGTGGCAGCAGCCATCCAGAAGTCAGGGGCCTCTGAGAGCTGCACTTGGGCTGGGGTGCTGGGGTTGGGGCTCAACCTGGGAGCCCTGGCCTGACCAGACTTTGCCTCAACTGGAATCCATAAACCATACATCCCAGAGGGTTTTAAGGGGTGGCCCCCCCATGGAGGAGCGCCCCCTGGAGGCCCCCTGAGCTGTTTCCAGGCATGCAGGGGAAGGTTCTACCTTCCAGCCCCAAAAGTCAAGACTTCGAGGATTTTAGCAAAGCAGTGTGGTGTTTTATATAGAACACACCACCCAGCAAGGCTCTGCAGAAACCCCTGGGGGTGTTGAGCCACATTGGGTAAATAGGACTCACTCAGCGGCCCTGGGCCAGGGGGGCCAGGTTGTCACCGGTGAGCGGTGGAGGAAGGGGGAGCAGGCCTGTGGTGTGTGCAGGGGGCGGGGTGGCCTGGGTCCCCGGCTTTCTGGACAGTTCTCGGAAGGCAGCATGGCACCCAGCCTACTGAGAACAAACCCATGTTCTCAGGCTGTGTGACCTCGGGAGGGTTCTTTAGCTCCCTGGGCCTCAGGTGGCCGACCGCAGGGCGGGGCTGGAAGGTACCCCTCAGAAGCTCGAGCTGCTCAGTGACTGAGTCGGAGGGAGGCACTTAGGGAACAATCCTGCGGCTGCAACTGTAACTGGCGTCCATGTTGCTGCTGTGCGGCTGCTCCCTTCCAGAGTGCTCAGAACGCCGCGCAGAGCCAGGGGCAGGAGGAGGAGGCCAGCGAGGACGAGTCTGCTGAGGAGGACCCTGTGGAGGGCCTGTGGTCACATGGGCGGGGGCTCCGCCAGTAGGATGTCTTCTGGGCAGAGGGAGAAGCGGGGTCAACGCAGGAGGCTGGGGGAGCGCCACTGTGCCCCTTGCAAGCCACGCGTCGCCTGTTTCCTCATCTGTGCGAAAGGGCCACCACCACTGACTCCCAGGTGGCACTGCACATCGGGGCGTCGTCGGTGCTCAATAAACGTGGGAGCTTGTGGCCCCAGCCCTGCGGCTCTGGTTTCCTGCTCGCGGTGGGAGCCCCGGCTGTTTCACCGCGTTGATACTGCGAGCAGGGTCGGTTTCCCAGGTCTGCCCTAAGCCACAGGAAGGCCCCTGCCCGGCCCCTCCTCCAGCCCCGCAGCTGCAGGCTTCTTTGGGCTCCGTGGTCTGTAGCAGCGTCAGCCCCATCTTGGCCTTCACCTCACATGGTGCGAGTCCAAATCCCGTCGTTTGCAAGCCCGTCGTTTGCAAGAACAGTCTCACGCTCCGCCCTGGTGACCTCATCGCAGAGGCCGTCTCCAAATAAGGCCGCGTTCCGAGCACTGGGAGTCAGCACGTCAACACATAACATCCGCACGTCGGGTCTGGCTGCACAGGACTTTGGAGGAGACACAGCAAAAGCCCAGGGGGAGTTGAGGTGTGCGAGGTGGAGGAAGGGCAGTCCCCACGACGTCCTCATCGGCAAAGTGGCGAACACAGAACCTGCCTCAAGGGGTCATGGCAGGATCAGCACCCTCAGCAGTGACCTGCATGTCCCCAACCTGGCTCTGCAGCACCTCCTCAGGGAAGCCCGCCGGGCTTCTACTGGGGAGGATGCACCACAACTAGCTAAACCCTTCTGTATTTTCTACATGCTGAGTTACAAAGTCACGTCACAGGCTGCACTAGGCATGCCAGTCACATCTACACATTCTCCTGTTTTCCATGATAAGCTTATGTACGTGCACACATGTGCGCTTCGGCCTCAGCTGCTCCCCAGTCCCGCTGACGGTTTCTGAAGGCAACGGCCTTGCCTGCTTTCTGTTGCTGGGCCCCCTGCTGCCTGGCACAGTTGGTGCTGATTGAATGTGGGCTGTTTCGTGAAGGCAGGAGCTATCAGCAGGCTCCCCGGTTGCCCTCCAGATGCCCCAAGTGCGAGAAGCAAGGCAGCTCAGCTCAGGAAGAGCAGGCTCAGATTCCAGCTGGGAAGATTTTGAGACATCCTGGGGGGTGGGGCTGGGATCCAGCTGTGCAGGGGCCATTCCCTGCACGCCCCCCTGCTGCCAGGGCCCTCGCCCTACAGAGCACAGCCCCCTTCCAGTTTCCCACAGGACACACGTGTGAACATAACCCAGCTGCTCAGGCACCGCGGGACGTCAGCTCTTTGACCTTAGAAAAGCCACTGATGTCACTAGAGAGTTGCCGATTCCAGAAAAAGCAGTCACAGATCTGTGAAAACAAAAATGACAGGCTGACCTTTTTTTTCTTTAGAAGAATTTATTTCAGTTCCCACCTTCTGACAACCTCAGGTGCAGGAGACAGATTGCCTTCTGCACCAGGACCCAGCTTTGATCAGCACTGTTCTGAGATCTGTGCTTTGAAGCCTCCTCCACCTCAGAATCCAGTTTTAGAACATGACCTAGTGGGACCAGAACTGCATGACTCAGGAGATGGTGCCTCTGAACTGCGTCTCCGGATGCCAGAGGCCATGCCAGCTAACCTGGCCAGGCCGACGCAGGCAGCTGAAGGACTGACTGGGTGTGGGAGACAGCAGGACACATGAGTGTGGGCACCGCCGGAGTCCCACACACGCTGGGGTTCCTAACCAGGCAGGATGGTAGCCGTGGAGCCCACTTTAAGGGGATACATGCCCGTCGTTCAGATTTCTGGAGTTCAGTTTTGCAAACATGTGGCTTGTCTTGCATGGTGGCCACAGACAGGCACAGCCTGGGCTTGCTGGGGGGTCTCCCCCACTCCAGATGCTGGGGGCAGAGCCGAGCCACACCAACGCCTCCAGCACGGCTGGCCAGCAGGGCCTCCTCCCCACGGTGATGTCTTTCCCATTTCCACCAGCACCTCTAGACCAGGGAGCGAATGGCTAGTCCCGCCTGGAGGACTGGCTGCCGGCCAGAGGGGCTTACCACAGGAGCCCTCTTCCGACTTCAAGTCCAGACCCCGGAAGCCTCTCGTGGGGCTCCAGGCCTGGCCCTTCTTGGCAAAACTGGGACTGCAGGTGGAGCCAGGACCCGGGTTCTCCCAGACGCAGAGGGAGGCGGGTATGTGGAAGGGTGAGGTGCAAATGACGGTTTTCTTGCCAGTCCTGAGAACAAGGCCCCCACTTACATCCTGGGACATGCATGACCCCAACCACAGTTTGGGGGGGGGGGGTTGGGTCAGCTCCCTGCTCAGAGCTCATGCTGGCAACTTGGGGACACAGGCCTGCACCAGGCTGCCAGGAGACAGAGCAAGGCTTCACTCCCCCACCACCCCAGTGTCAGACAGGCTCAGGAGTGGGGAGGGAGGCCAAGGCAGAGCGAGCCCCGCCTGAGGCGCGTGAGGGTGTCTTACTGCTGTGAGCTCTGGTGTGAGCATCTGGAACGAGTCTCCCCTCGTTATCCCGAGACCAGCACACTTCTGGTCCCAGACAAGCGTGGGTTATGACAACCAGGAAGCCTGGCTGGGCCTGGCGCTGCACGTCGGTCAACGAGGGGCACTGCCAGCCCTGAAACTCAGGACAGGCTCGTCAAGGGAACCGTCCCAGAATCCTAAGAATAAAGGCGTCATCAGAAAAGAGGGGTTCAGGACGTCCCAGCAGCTTCTGATGTCAGGTTGAGAAATGACAGACAAGCCTGAGACCACCAGCTGGCTACCCACCTCGGGGCCCTCTACCTCCTCCCTTTGCCCCCCACGCGCCCCAGGGCAACGGGCAAGCTGCGTGTTCCTGTGGCATAAGTTTTAGGCCACGTGCTAGTACAGCTGCTGCACCCCACGCCTACCTGGCTCGTTTCTTAGAAGCCAACGAGGCAGCTGCCACGGCTCCCAGGAGCGCCAGGCCTGCCTTGGGGGGCCCCACCTCCAGTCCTGGCCACCTGGGTCAGACGAAGCCTCTGGGAATCCTCTGGGGTGTGAATTCGGTGCTCCCAGTGCTCAGCTAACCACTCAAACAGCCTGCAGACAGCGTCTTGGGCCTGCAGCCTCCAATCCGCACCTGTGAACCCCAACATCTGCTGGGCCTGGGGAGGTGAGTGCAGACCAGCGGCCTCAGCTTCCAAGCAGGACGGGGACAGGGCAGGCGAGACTGCCTCTCGGGAGTCCGCTGTTGAGTCAGCGCCCCGGTTCCTCATTTAAGAGCTCAGTCTGCTTTTTCTTCCCTCTTGGTGACAGGAAAATGGCACTCTGCTCCATCTCACCGTGGAAGTAATGGCGCCGGCCAGCTGCCCGTGTTCCAGGTGTGTACGCACAGATGTGCGCACAGCAGATGTGCTCTGCATTTAAAGGTGCCCCTTTGGACACCTATCTTTTGCCAAACTTGTAACGGAGGTAAGAACACACAGCTGCAGCTGCCACCATCCCGCTCTCGAGGCAGGAGTGCTTGGGACGCTACCTGGGTTTGCTCCGTCCCCAAGGGACAGAGGGCAGGAGCCGCGAGGCCAGGGCTGCACGCTGGCCTTCAAGGGCCAGGCCTCGGGCGCGCGCCCCGCTGGGCCAGACTCTCTCCTCCGACACAAGTGAACGCTCCGTGCCTGTCTATGCCCCCGGGCTCGGAGGGTGTCCCTGTGCTCACGGGAGGGCGCCCGTGCTGGCACCTCCCAGATGCTTCTGCTGGTCACCAGCACCTCACAATGGCGCGTCCAGGTTCTGGAGGGAGGGATGGTGGCCCTAATGCAAGGCAAACCTCTGGAACACTGAAATTAATTGTTCCAAAGTTTAATTAAAAACACAATTTACAAATATTTAATATCTCCTGAAAAGCATTTCCAATTTTAGAATGAAAAAAATATATACATAAATGTAATCAAATGCAGTTTAGCTTCAAATCCCATCAGGTCCACACTCAACCACATCAGTCTTTTTAGGGTCTTCAAAATCTGGAAGAGAAGAGACACCACTCCGTTCAGGGTAAAGGCGCAGTCATCACTGCGGTTTTCAAAGCTCTCTTGGCAAGTGTGTGAATCTTTATTCTTTAGGCAAGTGGATAAAAGACTGAAAGTGGCTTATTGTAAACAAAGAGACAAATTGTCAGGTGCCTCTTGCCTGTAAGGAGCGACAGCCCCTCCACTCACCCCGCCTGCCTGCCCGCCCTGGAGTCACTAGGCTGTACCTGCTGTTAAATCTACCAGGTTGTTCTCCACGACGGGGGAGGGGAAGGAAATCCCCAGCGCCTTCCGAACGCCGTGCGTGCTCACGATATCCCCTGGGGTTACTTGCTGTGCAAGTTCTTTAAGATTATTGGTCACCTGTTCAGCTAGAAAGGAGAAAACAAAAATCAGTTCCATGCATTGAAATGTGGTTCTAACTTTAGATAACAGAAAAAAACACGAAAACAGTAACAGCAGATCAGTCGTAGACGGTCTCCCTCCAGCAGTACTGCTCACAAGGTTTTCCTTTAAGCACCCCAATTCTTCTCTTACAGAACGCAACATACCGAGATGCATTTCTCTGTATGAGGGGCCCAAGAGACAGATCATGTTTGGGGGGGGCCTGGTGCTCAGCCGCTCGTTCTGGGCTTCCTGGAGCTCCCTGAGCAGCCTGGTGGTCTCATCGAGTTTCCTCTGGAACACTTCAGCTTCTGCGCGGCGAGAAAAAGAACACGGAGCGTAACACACTCGCGTCTGAGCCTGTGCAGTACCGAGTCATGTGTTCTAGGGCTCTGCTAGTCCCTGGACAGTCTTCTCAAAGGAGAACCCCCCACCTCCCCGGCGCCAGACATGCTTCATCACTCATGTAAGCGTGGTCGGCTGAGATTCTCCTGGGTGAGTGGTCGTGTCACTGTCCTGTGTCCCGACGGCCAGTGTCCTCAAGCCTGCCGTCACACGCTCTGCACAGACTCACCTTCAGAGTCAAACACTTCCACTGGGGCACCGAAGTTTGTTACTGCTTTCAGCGCCGTGAGCCTGTCCTGATTACCGGAGTCTAAATGCCCCACTGGCTCGACTTCTGTAATCTGCTATAAAAAACACAAACCAAAAACACAACATTGTTTGCCAAACCATAACAGAGCTAGAATGAGAAATTTAGTACACCTGGTAAATGTGTTCACACAGATAGTTACTCCACCTGTTCACTTTGGGGTCAAAATTTTGATGCCTACAGTCTTCCCAGAATACTCTTAAAATGCCATTCCCAAATCCTGGCAAAAAAAAGTGTTCACAAACCTACACTTTTCATTAACTTCCAGTGTGACTAGGCGTCTCTGACAATCTGCCTCCGTCTCCTATAGCAACCACTCCAAAGACGAAAGTAACGAGAGCCCATGACGAGGCTGTGGCGCACTTCTGACGTGACAACGCCTCATGCTTCTGAGGCTCCCAGGCAGTGTTCCAGCCCCCAGTGTACACACACTCTTACATGACATCCTGAACCTAAGATGCTTCCCCGATCTCCTCAGGGCCCAAAGCCACGCTGTTAGTATTGTATGGGAGGAGCCAAACCTTGAAAAGGGAGGAGTTTTATTTCTGGAATCACAGTTTCCATAACCTCAGCACTAATCTTTAGGAGTAGATCAACCCAGATAACAGGAGATCAAGAGCTCACGGCTCCAGGTTTCCTTTGGTATTGCATTCCAGGCTCAAACAATGCGAACACCTGATTTCTGCACCTACACATGGGGTAAAAGGGTGGAGGGAAACTGTCATTGAGGAACATGGCACCATACATATGTACTGTTTCAGCTGGGATCTCACTGCCACATACTTGATTTTGTGCATGAGTATGTTGTATGTGTGTCTGTGTGTGTGTAGGAGAACTGGAGTATGGCCCAGAGGTACAGGGGGTGAGAGGATTCACCAGAGACAGAGTGGGGAGAACAGGTGGACTTGGTGAAACACACTGCTGAGGGGAGCAGTGGGCGAGACAGGAGAGGTCTTGCTGTGCATGTGGGTCAGCTCCTTGGCCAGGGATTGAACTCAAGACTCAGCGGTGATAGGATTGAGACTTAACCCCTAGGCCACCAGGGAGGGCCCCCACACTCATTTTACTCAGTACGCAGCTTCCTTTTTCATTCTCCAGGTCCTTTTCACTAAGCACGTGGCCTCACTTGCTTCTCTTTCCTTGACAATGACATGCTTTTGTAAATACCGTCGACCTGCATCTTTACTTGATCTCACTCTTTCATGTTTACGTTCCCCTCATGTAAGACAATGCCTTATGTGTCTTAAGTCTCTCTTGCTCCAAATGGCCCATACGAAGCCTACCTTTTGCCCCTGCCATTTACCGAAACTGTCGTTAAAGTCAGAAATGGCACTGACTGTCTCCTCTTAGTAGGCTTCTCTGCAGCCTCTGACACTGCTGAACTCTCCCCACACATTGTTCTTTCAAGTTTTTCAACCTAACTATTGGTCTTCTTCAAGGTCCTGTTTCGACCTTTTCCTGGCCTACAGGTTCTCCTTGGTTTTGTTCCCTCAAAAAAAATTCTACTTTTATGCTAACAACTTCCAGATCCACATCCACAGTCCAGATCTGGTCAATATTTTTAAAGACATCCCCAACTCCTCAATCCGAAACCCGATGTAACTTCTTTCCCTGCATATACTCCCTTTTCTGTACTGCTGATCGGAGGTGACAACACGGCATCTAACTGCTATCAACTTCAGTTTTGTTGTAGTCCTTAAGCCTCTACTCTCTTCCTTTATGTGGTGTTATGTCCCTTCTGGCCTGGACAAGCCCCAAAGCTCTACACTGGACCCTCCCAGGAGCCCTCGCCTCATTTTATCATAATGTCCTACCTTCAGGATATAAACTCAGCTTCACAGTATTGCCTATAAGACTCTCCCCACCGCTTCATCCTCACCCACGCAGCCTCCTCTCCCAGGTACTCGATGGTCACCTGTTGAGCTTGCGGCACACACGCCCAGTGCCCTCAGACCTGTTTCTGTTGTTACACACACGCGGTCTGCTTCAGCTGCGGGGCCTGCCTGCTGGGAGAACAGCTAGTCGTTCTTGCACGCGCCCCTCCGTGAGGCTCTCCTCAGCAGCCCACAGCGGTTAGTTTCTCCAGCCTGTGCTCCCACAAGCGACTGACACTGCGCGGCACGACCTGGCCCCGGGGACAGGCCTGTCTGCGTGCTAGCTCTCTCTGTGGTCCCCACAGGCAAAGGAAGTTTTTCTGTTTCAAGGGTCTCCAAAAATATTTTCCTTCCAAAACAAAGTTTATCACGGAGGGCTTGGAGTTTACTCGCCATTTAAGTGCCCCTCATAAAGAATACTACTTTCCAGAAGCAGAAGAGTTACCTCGGTTTCCTTCACTGTGGCAAGTGTCCTAGTCTGGTCTTCATCTTCAGGCGACGACTGCAAGGAGAAGAAAAACAACTTCCCGTTATCAAGATAGACACATGAAGGGCAATATCATGACAACAGAAAAAATACTAAACATTTTATGACGCGAAAAGGAGTTAAGAGACAGATTACTGGACCATACTTTCTAAAACCAAAATGAAGTCAGATGCAGTTACTAGCATCGTGAGAGTATTTTGAGTAAAGGTAACTGTCACGGGTGACGTCAAGACTGACATTCCTGTGCCTGATCAAAGAGCTATGCGAGTTCAAGAAGGCATTCAGCATGGTCAAGCGGTCTGAGACGCTGGACTTAGGCTCCAGTCATTTCGATGGCGTGGGTTCAAGTCCCACCACTGCCATTCTATTTATGGGCTCCTTTTTCTATGGTGCCTACACCGAGGGGAGAAATTGTATATTATCCAACAAGTTAAAAAGGTCTTTAGCAAACAGCCACAAACACCTACATAAACGGGGCCTTTTCAGTGACAGATAGTTGTAAAGAGAGGTGGGAGGCACTCTAGGGGCTAGTTTGCATTAAGAGGCAATATTCTAATCCAAACTGGAGAAGCAAATCCTTGCCTGTAAAATACTCAAATGCTCAAGAAAATATGAATGCTTCCCACAACCCAAATATATGTTAATGCACACATAAACAATATATCCTTATTTGCAATATTTTCTAGGGTGAAGTCTGAGAAAAAGAAGTGCCAGATGCAAGGGCAGAGAAACTAACTTAGAACTATTTTGCCATTACCAGCCAACAGAAGATAGTCAATTTTAGGGCAATTTCAAGACGATGAATTCAGATGGACAGGAAGGGACAGCAAACTGTTCCGACCGGCATAAGCGTCTTCAGGCCACGTGCTGAGGCCAGAGCAGTCCTCACTGACCTCGGCTGCCAGCTGGGCTCTCCTGACAACGCCCTCGAGCAGCCGTAGACACAGTGAGGGCAGGGACAAGCAGCTGCCACCCTCGCGAGCGGCGGGGCTCCCCCGAGCACGCGGCGAGGACACCCTGGAGGCTAGCTCGCCTCTACACCACAAAGGAGTGCTTTCTGGCTCTAACCTTTAAGCCGAGCTTCTGAGTTACTTCAGATTATGAACTCTGTCCAAATGAACCGGAGACAGGTTTCAAGCTAGCAGAAGACAAGAGTAAGGAAGGCTTTTCTTTACCTGCGGTGCCCACCGCCGTGTTGTAGTTCAGAATAAGGAAAAAGACATTTCCCTTATTAGCCAACTCAGTCTGAAGCCAGAAAACAAGTTTTCCCTTTTTTGTTAGGGGATATAGCACCCTAACTTCCAAACTGTAAGCCCCATTTTCACTCCTTTATTCCCCAAATTAGGAGACAATGAAAATTCTCTGGTTTTCACAGATCCTGGTAGCCAAGTTACTTCTTTCTGTTCTCTGTCTGTGCTGCACCCACGGTCTCCCCCCGGGCTGGGCTGTCTTTTCAGGGGAACAGGTCTGCCTTCGCGCTGGTTAATCCCGTGGCTTCGTAACACTGAATGACTAATGCCCCAGAGTCAGTGATAAATTACTCTATTTCTTTAGCAACATTCTTACCGTCTCCAATTCTTGCAGGGTTCTAGAATGACCTCCTTTTGTTAAAACGTCCAGTAAACTATCTGCCATAACATATGGATAATCTTGACAGGTGGCCAGAAACTCGTGGATGCTGGAAGAAGAGTGTTGGCAAAGTCACTGTATATGAATCATCTCCACTGGCTTAATCTTCATCATAACCAACTTTTTTCATCAGATGCTCTTTATATTCAGATACCATGATACAAAACTTTCTGTCTAGAAATGATACTGTATTTACATATTTACCAGGGACAAACCTTTTATCATGAGACAATCAAACAACATCAAGTATATCGTGACAATGAAATGTTCCAAAAAAAAAAAAAAAGGCCCGCGTGATGTAAGGGCCCTGGGTTCAGTCTGTGGAGTCCCACTCTGCACATTAACCCTCCAATTTGGACTACACCCTTCAGCCAGCTCGTCTGGAGGGCTAATAGGCATCTCAGACTTCAAATGCCTGAAACCAAGTTGGTAGGTCTTCCCGAAGTAGTCCTTCTAAAGCCTCCCCCTTGTCAGTGGACAGCAACTTCATCCTTCAGGGTACCCATAACCCTGGGTTATCCTCGATTTTGTTCTCGTCTCCTGCCCCACTTCAGTTTTGAAACACCGAAACTTATGAAAAATCAGAGTTAGTAAACCCCCCTGGTTAAGTACTGATCCCTTCTCAATACCTCAACCGCTACCCTCACGGTCCAGCTCTTCTTGATGACGGCAGTCTTCCTATGGCTACCCGGCCCCAGGGTAACAAGGTAACGAGTTCTATTTTCCACACATTTGAAGATTTTGAGATGGACTGGCTCATTAATCTGCTCAAAATCCACCAGTACTTTTCCATCTCAGTCAGACTGAAGTCCTTACAGAGATCTACTCCCACCTGCCACCTCTGTGACCAGCTTCCCCACACACTTCCTGCTTTACTGCTCTCCTTGCTGTTCTCTGCTTGTGGCAGGTGGGGTGGGGTCCCAGCCCAGGGCCTTGAACCACAACTGCACTGGCTGGAACGCTGCTCCTCAGATGACATCAGTGCTTGCTTCTTCACCATTTCAGTTTTTGCCCAGCATTCACCTTCCTAGTAAAGGAGGGCCATTTCCTGGTGATCCTACTTCAATTACCAACCCCAGCACACTCTACCTTCCTTCTATCTTTACTTTTCTCCCCAGTGCTTGTTACCATCTGACTGGGGAACATGGGTCTTTGTTAGTATTGTCCCTGTGGAATCCCCAGCCCCTGAAAGAACGCCTGGCACACAATGAGTGAGCATTGACTATTCGTGGGATACATAGATGGATAAACCAGAAAGAACTGGTCCAAACTGGTGAGGTCTAAAGGAAATAAATGACTTGATCTTAAATTATGGTCATGCTCTTTTTTTTTAAAAAAAGGTTTATCTATGCATACAAGAACTGGGGTACAGGCCAGACGCACAGGGGGTGAGAGGATTCACAAAAGACAGAGCGGAGAGCAGAACAGGCAGACTGACTAAAACACACTGCTGAGGGGAGCAGCGGGAGAGGCAGGAGAGGTCTGCTGCGCCCTGTGGGTCAGCTCCCTGGCTGGGGATCGAACTCGCACTACAGTGGCTGAGGATGATTCATAGAGCTGACTTAACCCCTTGTGCCACCAGGAAGGCCCCATTCTGTGTTTTAAGGACCTGTCTTATAAAAACACTGTGCTCGATACCACCACAAAGTGAACAATTTCCCTCTTTGACAGAAAGCCAGGGGGTCAGTTAATCTATAGGGCTAAATTCTTATATAAAGTCCTTAAGATACCAGTGCCATGTTCAATGCCCCACCGAGTCACAACCCCGGTAAATGAGGCTGACATCTCATCGTACTGACGAGACACAAAGTGCCCAGGCCCAAAGTAGAGTACAGTAGGAAGTACCTCCCACAGGAGACTTCCTGAGAGACAGGGAACGTAGCTGCAGCAGTCTGCCGGCCTGTGTTGGGTCTAACAGGTCTCTTCGTGGGTCATCCTGAGAATCAGGTCGTCATGTCCTTTTATCTTGCTTTAGGTTCCCAAACTGACCAGTTCAGGGACATGACTCACTAACACACAACAACGTGCAGTAGAGCAGATGTCACACCCACACTTTGAAGTAACAAGTTCTTGAACTTTATCGGTTGACATAGCATCTTTAAAAACATATTTTTAAAGAATTTTAAAAATACCGCAGACGCCAACATCAGAAAGGCTAAGGGAGATATGTTCTGTGTTTAGAATATTTAGTTTCCACTAAAGGATGTGACAACTAACAGTCTATGTTTAATTACCGTCAATAAAACAACACTATTACATACATTTTCTACCTTTCGGATAACTGTGTGCGTCCATCCACTGATCACAGACGTATATAAATACTTTAGGGAAATGTAGTATTCGGAATACTGGTGAGCTGGAGACTCACCTGAAATCACTTGGCAGGTCAGAGTCTTCCCCATACGTTGAATAGATTAAGTCAGAATCGTCCTTGCTAATATTTGCGAAGGTGGAGTCATAGTGAGGTGCGTAAGAACTGTAGGGCCCATAATTCAAGTATAATACTGTTGACAAAAAGTATTATTCTTTACCTTGATGTCAATTTATTTGTTTTATTAAACATTATCTCTTATAACTTTACTTTTTTACTAAGTAGATACAGATTTAAGAGGACATTTTCTACCCTAAAAAGATACTCACGAAGTTACAAATGATCTTTTCCCCACAAAAGAGAAAGGGAAAAAAGAAAAAACTTTCACTTTGAATACTAATACCTGATTTTTCAGTTTCTTCTGAAGTTAATAAAAGTTCGCAATACCACCACCGAGAGAGTTAGTGAATAAAGCAGTGAGTGGGAAGGCTTCTTTCCTCTAACTCCCTGAAGCGGAAGAGAGAAAACACAGCACTGTGCGGGAGTCTTACCTGGAGTCACTTTGTTCCTCTTATCTTCTTTGAATCCCTGCAAAGTGTTCACTCCAGACTGAAGCCTCCCGGTCGTCATTCCCAGCCTCACCGGGCAGTAGCCTGGCTCTAAAACAAGATGGAGGGGAAGGCCCACGCGCTGACGAGATGGCTGCAGGAGCTGTGTGCAGACACACGCCTTCCCGCCAGCCGGGGCTCTGGGGTGCAGGCTGAGCAGCCCTTACTATAACCCATTCTCACCTAAGAAAATCTGAGTTTAGAAAACAGAAATGTGGACAGGAGCAAATCCTGATTTTCATTCTAGTCTTGCCTCCTAACTTCTTTATGACCATGTTACATTTCAGTTACAAAAAAAAAAAAAGATTGAACATTGGATCATTTAATGCTCAGATGGGTCCTCCCTGGTGGCCTAGGAGTTAGTCTCTGCACACCACTGCGACAGCCTGAGTTCCTGAGTTCGATCCCTGCCCAGGGAGCTAACCCCACCTGTGCAGCAGACCTCTTCTGTCTTGCCCGCTGCTCCCCTTAGCAAAGTATTTCAGTAAATCTGACCATCCGCCCCACTCTGTCTCTGGTCAATCCGCTCAACCCTCCTCTCCACCACCTCTGGCTATACCCCAGTTCTACCAAAATAATAATAATAATAATAATAATGCTAAGATGATGGAAGTAAACCAGTTGGAAAGGTTAGGAAAACACCTGAATTAAAGATACAAGAATTCATACTATATTTAGAATAAAAGAGAATTTACAAGGCACATTTTTAGTGCAGCAAGTGACAGCTTTTTAAGATATGATCCTGTAATGACACTAGGGAACTGTGACAGGAGCAGAACTGTGGATGACGATAGCAGAGAAAGATGATGTCAGAAAAAACGTAGGCTCTGGCGATACCCAAAGAAAGGGTGCTTTTCTCCCCTGAAGAGGAGTCTGGTTCCTGTAACACGATCACCCCGGAATAGAGTTTATAGGTGATCAGGGTGATAAAAGTGCTTGTTAGGAACTTCAAGCTTCTAAGTCAGCTCCTCTCTTCTTGGCAAGCAGTGTCCTAACGGGGGCTGGCACCTGCACCAGGAAGATGAAGCTTAGTGAACAAGGGCCTTTCCCCTAAAATGGAAGTTGGGCCTCCTGAGAGAGCTGCTGTGAATGTGAGGAGTCAAATCAACTTTGGCCATGTGATCATGGCTACAAGAGTCAGAAACCAGACCAAAGCAGAGTCCAGACTCGGTGCAAAGAAAGGGGCAGATCTGAAAGTGTCACTCAAAGCAAGCTAGTTACATCTCTGATCACCAAATTTTTACCACCGCTATGCTGGAAATAGGGTTTTCAGACCTGTGACATTTTATTTGACCCAGGACCATTTAAAATTCAACTGAAAATTACATAAAGTAAAAAATGAGTTTTCTGGACCTCCCTGGTGGTGCAGCGGGTTGAACGCTGCACTGTGAAGTGAAGTATCTGTGGCACAGCAGCACGAGTTTGATCCCCGGCCAGGAAGCGGACCCACAGGGTGCAGCAGACCTCTCCTGCCTTGCCCGCTGCTCCCCTCAGCAGTATATTTCAGTCAATCTGCCTATCTCTGATGAATTCTCTCACCTCCCACAACTCTGGCCTGTACCCCAGCTCTTACATACATAAATAAATCTTAAAAAAAAAAAAGAGCTTTCTTTTGAACACGTTAGCAGTTCCTTTTTTCCTAAGTCAGGGAGCCTACTAATGTTCTCTTCAGCATTTCATGATTGCAATGCAGTGCCAAAAGAATAGTAATGGGCTTGCCCTTTAAGTCCTCAAGTGCAGCAACTATTCACTGCTTCAAAGTTTCCTTTACCTATTCTTCCTTCTGCTATGCCCCCGTCCCTTACTCACCACGGGATTACCTAAGCATCGCCTTGTTAAGGAAGCCTCTCTGGCAGCCAGACACTACTGAGGTAACTTCCATCACACACTACCACAGTGGCAGCTGTCCTTTGTAGGACTGATTCACAGTAGACAAACTATCCTCTCTTAACAGATCGTTTCTGTGACCTCTTCCTGTTTTGTTTCCTCCTCTATACCTAGCTCCACTTCTCACTCCTAAAGCAGTATAACTTTTCCATAGTAAACAATTCATTACTCAGAGTAGTTCCAGAAAGGAGGAAATGAAAGTTAGGCCAGCTGTTAACATGGAACGCATGGTGTCTAGCCAAGTTCTTTGGGGACAGTGACACAGTTGGATTTATCAATATTCAGGCTGGTTGCTTTAACCCAGGTTCCTGTGCTATGCCAAACAGCATCCAGTTCACATACAGCATAACTCTGTGAACCTACCTCCTACAATGGGATCTACGGGGTGGAGAAGTCCTAATGTCGTTGTTCCATCTGGCTTTCTTCTTTCAAATTCACACTACAAAGAGCCAAGGTATTCAGAGGGCACAAACAGTTTAATATATACACAGTATACATAAAACATTTATATTTTATTTTTATATTAAACATTACATATAACTATAGAATAAGATATCACACCAGAGAGCCTTAATCAAAAAAATATAGGTGATTACTAATACTCAGATACTGACTTTCATGCCCGTCTGCATGTAGGTAAATGCTGATGAGCTGAAGAACAGGCCACTTCATCCTGGCTACTGTCCAAGTATAGCAGAGAGCAAGGAAGGGGAGTGACTCGATGAGAATCACGTACTAACCCATTCGGTTTTAAAGCCAATGTGTTAAATATTATTTTAAAAGACCAGAGTATGCATGTTTTCTTGTTAAGCTTAAAATAAAATATGTGGTTCATTTTCTAACTTCAGAACACATTAACCTAAAAAAAAGGGAAAAAATTCAGTAACAGAAGATTAATAATGTACTTTATGAACAAATTCATCATCGAGTTTTCTTCTGAGCATCGTACTAGAGTCCCACAGCAGACATGGATTAGGAGCATACAAAAAACAAAAGTTCACGTTTCAGACAAGCTGCATCAGCAGGCAGTGAAAAGAAGTTGGGTCACCTGACTGTTAACAAGCCGCCGGGTTAGCTTTCCTCCAGACTCCTTAACGATGCGGTCAATCTGCTCTTGCTCTCTCTCTAAATTACTGCTTCTAAATTTATCTTCAACCATGTCTTTGTCTTTCCTGAAAACACATGTTAATACTAAGTGAAAAAAGATAACTATGTTGGTAAGTTCCCTCTTTCTGTATCCAGTGTTAATTTGCTTTTACTGTTTTTGTCAGTACAGTTACACATTTACTTCTACGTGAAACATACTTTGAAGGGAAAGCAGCACCAAATTTTTTCCTACAGTTTCACTTTTAGAACTTAAAATAAACATATTTAAAACATATAACCCTCAGAAGTAAAGCAAAAACTCGTCACAAGTTTACTTTTCTTTGCACCGAAGAGCCCCTGCCAGAGCTGAGGTGAGGCAGTGGGCATTAGGCCTGGCAGTCAGTGGTGTGAGTGGATGTACAGGACTGCTGGCTGCTGCCGGCAGGACCACTTTCCTCACTGCTCCCAGCAGCTGCTGGGAAAGCATCATGCCTCTCAGTGACAGCCCTGCTGTTTAGAAGTGGCCGTAACTGTGCTCAACTGCTACCTCATTCCTGGAAGGAATGAGGTAACGAGCACATACTTTTTCTTAAGTAGTTTAATAAACTCACTAAAAATATGAGTCCCTAATGGTAATTTATTGGTTCTGCAAACTACTCTGGTGAGAATACACACTCAAAATGCTTTCCAAGTTCCGCTCGGGCAGCTGCATTATCAGAACAGACAGCCATCTCAAAAACCAAGCAGCAGCCAACCAGGGATCTGCGCCACCCCGCTACCTTCCCAGCCCGAAGAAGACAGCTTAATATTACTATTCCAAAGACACTTTACTTTTTGTTTTCCTTGCCGGGGCTCTTGAGAGCCTGTGCTTCAGCATCTCCAGTGTCCTCCCGTCCCCTCAGCCAGCCGCCGCCACTGTCCTCGCCGCTCTGTGAGGTGTCTGTCCTGTCTTTCTGCTTTCGACTTTTTTGCAAATCTGCCATGAAATCTATGCTCTGCTTCAGGCTCTGAATTCTCTCCTAGAAATATGTAAGCACATACTTCCTAAATACTTGTCATTAATTTTTAAAGTGATACATTTTTCCCATAAGAGTCACACTTATCCTGTCATTAACGAGGGAAGAAAAACAAGTGTAATTATGCCAAGAGGATTATAGTTAGGAACCAGAATAATAAAATCTATTCCTTCAATTTAGATAATTTAATTTCCAATATAAAAGAATTCTTTATAACTGTATCATCAAAGAGCCCACAGGAGAGAAACTATGAAGCCAATTCTTTGCCTGTTCTGAATTTATAAAGTAAAAGTGTAATAATAACTTGTTATAATCCTATATTTTACAGAATGGTTTATCTTTTGAAATTCAACAATTAGGAGGCATTTTAAAGACCAGAGCACCGGAAGTACCCTTATATTCCGGTATCCTAAGGTGAATGCAGATGACATTGGCATTTTCCCATGCAAACAACATGCTTCAAGGAGAATAAATGGCTACTAATGCGTTCTCAGAGAGCATAATGTTCTAACCAAATAAGTCTTGTTTCTATTTTGTGAAACACATGCTTAATTTTCCACTGCATTGATATGCTGTGAAATTTTTATGGTGGTTACGGGCTTGAGGCTTTTAGACAAATGTGAGTACATTTGTTCCTGCAAGTCTCTGCCTTTTAAACTAGGGAATTATCACTGGATAAAATACAGAGAGCAGTCTCCTCAGGGCTGCATAGCCACAACAGGGAAGACTTCAGTAGAACTATAAAAGCTAAGAAACAGAAGGACCAGAGAGCATTCAAATAACAGTGTAGCCCAGGAATGCTGGCTGACCCCTCTGAGGTCTCAATGAGTACTTAGGTCCTTTGTCTCTCACGCTAGGTCTTTTCTATCTCACTCTGCTATCACAGTGCAGACTGTGAGAGCCTTAAGAACATGTACCTGGGCCTCCCTGGTGGTGCAGGGGTTAAAAGTCTCAGCGTTATCAAGCTGTCACCAGCCACTCAGTATGAGATCACTCCATCGTGGGCCAGCGGGAGTTAACCCACATAGGGCACAGCAGATCTCAACTGTCTCGCCTGCTGCTCTCCTCAGCAGCGAATTTCAGTCAATCCACCTGTTCTGCTCTCCACTCCGTTTCTGAATCCTCTAACATACCGCACCTTTGGCCTATATCCCAGTTCTCGTAAATAAATACAAATAAATCTTAAAAACCATGTACCTGCCATTTTCAATGGACTTGACTTTTATTATCCAGAGGAACAGTGCTAACAAGTCTATCATTTCAGTATTTTTCTAAGCATTTTATATATTAGTAAACTGGAATTATACTGAGTATTTTTCCAGTATAATTTTTTTCAGTTAATTAATTACAAGCACTCCCTCTTCACATCACCATTCTTTAAGATGTTTTAAAAAGCTGCATAATATTTCATTCTATGTATGTACCATAATTTAATTAACATACAACTGGGCATTTAGATTATCTCCAAGTTTATGCCATCACAAATCAAAGTCTCATGAACATCGCTGTAAGTACCTCTAGGAATCTCTTTCTCTTTAGGATAAGTTTCTAGAAGTGGAGACACTAGATCAAAGAAAATGAGTATTTTTAAAGTTCTAGTATTTACTACCAGACTGTCTTTCAGAACACTTTTTAATCAATTTATATATTTTACCAAGTATAAATCCTTGCCAAATTGAGTAGTATCATTGTAAAAAAAAGGCCTATTTGATTTTTAAAAACATGCCTTAAAATATTTAAAAATGCTAATGAACTGATTACTTCTTTAGCTGGTTATCTGTAATTTATGCTTCCCTGTGTATGTCGCTTAGGTCGCCCTTACGCATCTCTTTATGGTACCTCAAACTGAGGATGGCACATAGTAGGTACTCAATAAATGCTGATTAAAGAACAGGGTTAGACATCACAAAGTTCTGAGCAACCTTTTTATCTTGACTTTAGAATACTATAACATTATGAACATTTTGGGATTTCTTCAAATGCAACATACGTAGAATTAAAATTTAAATTTCCTAAATTTAGTTATGGGAAAAAGCTGAGTTTAACTAATTTTATATTGAAAGGCAATGTCTTTTTCTCTTTTGATAATTAAAAATGTCTCCAAATAAGCTTACTGCGTACACACCCCAATCTTACAATATTAAATGATTAAAGGGTTTGGTTCTTTGTCATTAATAATAGCTGAATTTTTATTGAGTGCCTACCAATATATCAGACATAATTCTATGAGGTAAATACTATCGTTATCCCATTTTATGTGACAGGAAAAAGGCTGAGAGGTGACAACAGCTTCTGAGGTCACAAAGCATCTTAACAGCAGAGCTAGAATCTGAACTTTAATCTGACTATACAGCCACTAGACTAGAAATAGTACTCTGCACTATAATGCAGCACCCTATTTATTTAGGATAAAACTAATGTCAAACAGTCACTATTTGTGCACAACTGAAAAAAGTGATGAGTGAATACAATCTTTCTAATGAACATTAAAGAACAGTTTTTTAAAAAACACTACTCATGGAAGAGTGGACTGGCGCCCCAGTGCGACTAGGAGCGTTAACTCGAAGGGTAAATGTAAAGGGCTAAGAGTCACTGCTGTAAGGGTCCCCCCACCTTGGGTGGAGAGAACAGTCTCAGGCAGCTATAACACAGGATGGGCGGGCTCCTCAGTGGGAAGAGATGCGGGAAAAGACCACAGAGAGAAAAAAGGAAAGAAAGTTCACTTTCTGTGCTTCCAACCATCCCGACCAGGTAGAACAGGATATAATGGAATCTTCTGCAAGTTAAATTAACTACATTACCTAAAGAAAATAGTGATAAATCAAAGCCTGTAATTTATTTTGGACATGTCTGGGTATACAAACTAAACCTTCTCCCAAAAAATTCTATATATTTTAAAGTGACTAAATGTACACTGTTGGAGGCACCTCAAATACAACAATAGCAAGCGTTTGCTGGTCTTTAAACCTGGACTGTACCTTGGTTCTGGATTCTGAGTCTCTCTGCAAAGAATGGCGTGAACATTCCCCTTCCCTTTGCTGAAATCGGATGACTAGCTCTCATTTGTTTCTCAGGTCATTAGGAAAGGGTGGAAACTGATGCTGGTTAACTATTAGGAACACAATGATAATAACCAATCGGAATGTTTTTCTTTCCCCAGTTAAGTAAACCCAGGAACCTCTCAAAGCCAAGCACACACGCCGGCATCTGTACACCAAGGCATTTTTGAACGTAAAACACACAAAAGAGCACCCTAACACTGGAAAACACAGGACTCGCTGCCACTGTGTTACACCTCAAGCTCTTCTTTCTCCTCCTCCTCATGTCTTCTACCCATTCAGTTCTTCTCTACAAAATCTCTCTCCTGTCTTGCTATTCTTCTTTTTTATAGCCTCCTCCTTATTTTAGCTTTTATCTACAATCAGTGAGTTAACGCTATCAATTATCTTGGCGATTACAGATTTAACATTCTCTACATGCGAACACTGAAGCCTAGAGTGGTTAATGTCTTGACCAAACAAGCTTCACAAGTTGGTGGGAAAGAGTTAAAGCCAGAATTCAATCTTCTGACTTTCTGTTGGGTACAGAGCCAGGAATACCTCAGTTAATTTCCCATCTTACTCAGAGCTGTAAGAAAGACCTCAAAAGATGCGACTTAATAGTGAGCTCTTTTCTTCCAGTAGATGAACAGCTATCAACTCAATTTACCCTCAAGGTCTATCATCAGCGATCCTTCTGAGATGAGACTTAGGTAATTTTCTGTGACTATGCACCGTATCTGTTTTGAATAAGCTATCACGATCAAGCTTGCTCACAAAGTCAGATGCCATCACCGCCTCTGCACACATTTCTCCCACCCCAAATGACTTACTACACACCAGTGCTTGTCCTTCAAGGGAGTCTGCTGCTGGGGGGAGGTGGCTTTGAGACAGTTCCAAGTTATTGTTCATTTGTATATCTGTTTCCCTTTACTAGGAGTTGCTGTGACCTACCAGAGTTCACCCCACAAAGAGAAAAAGAGAGCTTTTTGGAAAGGTCTCATTAACTGTCCTCAGCAAACCTGGAATTCAGACTGATGCTTCTTTCATAGGAAAAAATAGTGAATATCATTCAAGAGTCTCTTAATAATTACAAGGGGGATGTAAAGTCTAATTGTTTTAATTTTTTCTACACTAAGGATAAAATATTTATTTCTAAAAAATGTTTGATATTTGACATTTCCCACTTTAACACGAGCCTCCCATAAGACAAGTACTTTATAAGCTCTGTTATCGCCATGACCAAAAAACAAAGAGCTGTTCGTCTTAGAGCACCTGTTATTCATGAGAGTTTCCTTTACCTGGCTAAGAATTTTCATCCCTGAGTGCAATAGCTTCTTCGCAGCTTTGTAATAAATGGTCTCTGGTTTGTTGTAAATCATGGCATTAGTGCACATTAGCTTGAAGTTATCCTGTAGAAATGATAGTAAGGGAGGAAATGCATTAAAACAAAATATCCTCCTGTCCTAGTACATGATAATACAGGTACTTGAAAAATTAAAATAAAAACATACAAAACCCTCTTATCTTCTTCTTTCACTGTTTTACTAAACAACATCAATAGCAATTAAAATTTAAGACTCAATAACCAAATACTGCTGAATTAAACATTCCACTACACTCTTTTCCAACTTCCTAAACATTTTATAGTAACTATATAAAATTTTGAATCCCAAGATGAAATTTCTAAATGGGTTTCTTCAGTATTATCTTTCTGCATAAAAATAATTAAAAGTTAATATTTCTATCTTACATTTAATGGAATAATCTTAAAATCGAGTAATTAGTACAATTAAATGTAACTCTTAATTTTAAAACAAACATTTTTAGCTTCCATTTATAAATTAAATATTTTGTTTCAGATCTTGACTGAAAACTGGAAACAAGTTCAAATTAACTGAGCAAAATTGTAAAGACATTTACACTAATTTTCTTTAAAGTATTTGAATACTATTATGGGCTAAACATAATTTGTAGAATATTTTTAAATCGTGCCAGTGTGAGATAAACCATACAAGCTTAAGAGTTAAAACATGTCACTGGACAAGTCAAATTATCAAAGCTGTACTTGATTTAAATTTGAAAGAAGCACATGCATTAGGGAATTCAATCCCATAGCACATTTTACTCATTAAGTAATTTTTACATTGTATAAACGTGAGACTGAAAATAATAAGGCCATATACTAAGATAAACACACCCCAAAAATAATGTGTTTCTCTAAGAAAAAAACAAAACTCCAAATTCCAAACAAAACATCTAAATCCTGCTTAACAATTAGCGATGATAGATCAGAATACACAAATGGAATGAAAATAGATAAAATGAGTTTATTTAAAAGCATATGAGAAGACTGCTTCAAAGGTTACAATATATTAGGTATCGAATTTCAAGTGGATGAAGTACATGTAGATTTATCAGTTCCTGGCCAAGTCTGCACCCAGGGTTTTGTTGGGTCCTGGATCTGTAAAACCCTAATGAAAGCCACTGGTCCATCCCTCAAGTGCACACATGCTACACACACACAGAGCGGAACAAGAAAATGTTCATGTCATTTTAGAGGTTCTAGGTCCCATTAAAGTCTCATCCACAACTACCCAAAGGACCCAGGTTAAGCATCTCTGTTATGGATATTCTGAAAAGCTTCCATTCCATTAAGAATCATTACATGCATATTTGGGGAGAGGAAAGGCAAGTAAAGGGAGATAGTCGATGACTATTATTCATAATAAATGACCACTGGGCCTATGCCTGGCAAGAGAGTACTGGATTATTCTACAGTTCCAGCTCTGATCTATAGATTCTATAAATCGTAACCATAGTGTGCCTGGCTTTGTGTAATGGGATCAGAGACTCAAAGAGGGAAAACAAAATACAAAGGTGAATAGGTATTCTCTAATCCAGTTACGTTCAGGAAAGAGCAAATTTTAAAAATACGTACTTACATCTATTTAGAAGAACAATGATAGTTACACATACACTGAAGTCAACACACTGAACTAGTTAAAGATGGAAGAAACTTCAGCTATCGACTGGGCATACAGAGCACTTCGGCGGCTGGCAGAGTCCTTTGTTTTTCCTTCTCAAAGTTAAAGAAAATGTGTTCAGCAAATACAGTGAAAAGCAAACTTAGAGGTAGCAAGTGCCTCTCCTCGACCTGAAAAGTGTAACTGAACTACTGGACCGATCTATTCAGTTTGCATTTTAGAAAACACACACCTTAGATATCTACAAGAAAAAGATATGTGTGACTTGTAACTGCATTGACCTAATTAAAAACCAAATACCTTTTCGTATCAAAGGCTGAGAAAATACATTGTGGAATACGTGAAGTTCAAAATTTTTCTAAAAACAAACAAGACAACGTGGATGGCTTATTTCATCCTATTTTCTATCATCAAGCTCAAAAACCATTTCCTAAGACAGAAAAAAACAAAGATTTTTGAAAACTAAAATAAATTTAATTCCTTGCAAAACAAAAGTCAAGCAAAAGATCCTGAATACAGACACGAAGATTCTTGCAAGATCTTCTATGTAGAGAACTGAAGAATTTGACTCTCGAGTGAACGAAGACACGTTGCTTTCATCAGGGCAGCGTTTCTCCGTTCCCGACACAAATAACTAGTTACCTTTAGTTCCTCAATGGACTGGTAGTCATTGTTCTTGATCTTTTCTTTCATGGTACTAAAATCCATTGGGTGTTTAATGATCATGGAGTAGCCCGGAGCAATAAAATCAGTCACAGGAAATGAAAAGAAAGCACTTGGATCTTTTCTGTGAAGATATAAAAAAGGCGATTTTATTTCCATTAGAAACAAATCTAATGGTCTAGGAGCAGAAGTCAGAGGAAACGCTTCTGATGTAGAAAAAACTCATTTTTCAATGAAAATTGAAGTAATGGTTTTAAAGACTAAGAACAAAGTTAAGATGTTTTACACACTAGTTGACTGAATCTTTCAAAATGTGCAATCTTAATTAATTAGTAGTGCCTCAGGGGGAAAAGAAACTAAAAAACCTAGAGTACTTGGTCTTTAAGATATTAATACTCTGTATTTTTATCACCTCAGGAGAAAGGACACAAATAATAACAATACGCGTCTGTGAACTTTTACTGCATCCATATTATGCATATTTTCTTCCTCAATGGATATATCTCTTGCATATGTTTCTGTCTGTGGAGGGGACAGAGTGTGCAAAAAAACCCCTCTGACTTTAAAAAAGATCATCCTTGGGCATCCCTGATGGTGTAGGGGTTAAGTCTCAGCACTGTCACTGAGAATGCCTGAGTTCTAGTCCCCTCCCAGAAGGTCTGAGTTCGACCCTGATCCAGGGCCAGGGAGCTAACCCACATATGGCACAGCAGACTTCTGTCTCGCCCAGCTGTTCCCCTCAGTAGTGTATTTCAGTAGATCCGCCTGTTTTGCTCCACACCATCTGTCTTTGGTGAGTCCTCTCACCTCTTGTACCTCTCTCTGGCCTATACCCCAGTTCTTCTATGTATAAGTAAATATCAAAGAAAATTCTCAAAACCCTCAAACTTGAGACAATTAGTGCTTCCTATCGTAAGTTCTTAACTAACTGATTATACATAAGAATCATGAGAAGAGTTTTAAGAATTCTAGTAGGGTGGGGGAGGCTCACACTAGACACATTACATCACCCCAACGCCTAAGAATGTCACGGGGGGAGAGGGCGGGTCGAGGCGTTGGTGTTTCTAGGATTTAGGGCTGGTATCGGTATTCAATTGGTATTGGTATGTGGCAGGCATGAAAAATACTGCTCTATATGATTAATTCACTTTTCTGATCTTTTCCCCACTGGAAATAGGACATACCATTTTCCTACTCCAAGTAACTGTAATGAAAGGGGTCTAAAAATAACAACAGTAGTGACTTTTAAAAGGCCTTGACCACTGCCAGGCCCAGAATCAGGTGCCTGCTACACAGTATGTAATCCTTACAAGTCATCAGGGCAACGGCACCCTCATGCTGGTGACAGGGAGACTAAGGTTCAGACTGACCAAATCGTTAGTGTTATGTCATAAATGCAACAAAACTTATGAGCCGGAATCAGAGCTTAGGTTTATGTGAATTTGCCTTTGTTTTCCCCAGAGGTATCCCTAAACAGCAAGACTTAAAAAAAAAAAAAAAGGGCCTCCCCTGGTGGCGCAGTGGGTTAAGCAACGCACTACGAAGCAAATCGCAGCCACTGCAGCACGAGTTCGATCCCTGCTGCCGGCCAGGGGGGGACCCACATGGTGTGGCAGACCTCTCCTGCTGTGCCCGCTGCTCCCCTCAGCAGTGTACTTCCATTGATCTGCCTGTTCTGCTCTGTCTGTGGTGAATCCTCTCACCCCCCACACCTCTGGCCTGTACCCCAGTGCTTGTATGCATAAAATAAATAAATCTTAAAAAAAAAAAAAAAAAAGAGAGAATAAGCAAAGAACCCCACTCATACCCAAACATACGCTATCCATGGTAGTTATTGTGAATAATAATAGTAATCATGTCGGGATGACCTCTCTGGAGTGAATTTTCTTCAGAAGATTGTGGTTCTAGATTTTAATTACCAAAATGTTCTGAGTTATGTGAAGATCTTTGTACCGAGAGAAACACTGTTACATATATTTCTTTTAAGGTGACATCACTCTGATCTTATGGTAAAAGGAATAAAATTAAAAGTCTGCTAAAATACTTTGTAGTTCTACATTCTAAGTAAGATGGAATGCTGATACTTACCCATTCACTGGTTTGGGATAAGAAATGATTTATTCTAGCAAACTAAAGACACAAAATTTGTTCAAATACTCTGTAACACCAAAAAGGAAAAGAGAATACTAACTTCTGATTTTCACTACAAACCTGAATAGGTGTCGAATATAGACAGCACTACAAGATTTATCTTAAAATATTATTTATGATATGTTCTGGGGTGGACATCTAAGTACACCTCAGTGAGAAAAAAGTTCATTATTAGAATATACAAGCTAGTCATGAGTCCACTACAAAAAATGTAAATGTTTCTGAATTGAAAATTCAATTTCTGAGTAAAGAGGTAGCAAAACAAGTATTTTTAATAAAGATTAAGCTTTTTCCATTTTAAGAACTTAACTTTGGTTTAATATACTGAAATTTTAAAAACAATTTTCTGCATTTAATTCTATTATTGCCATTTTTTCCCTTTTCTAGATTTAATAGTTTTAAGTAACCATAGCATAAACATTATACAGAAAATATTTTCATCTATCAGCAAAATAAAAATATCCATTGTTTTCTCTTGGGTTAGAGCTTTAGCATCAGAAGTTAAAGAAAAATCTGACATTAAAAGTATTATGTAACACTCAAGTTGCAAATATTGGAAAAAGCATTTACCTCTGCAATTGTCTCATCAGTTGATTCAAAGCCTCTTGAAGGGGTGTCTGTTCTACCTCTAAAGAAAGGGAAAAACAAGGGAAAGAGTGTTTTTAAGTGGAAGAGTATAGTGAGATTAGTTTTTTATGTGATTTCAGCATATCTACTACTAAGTATCTCATACAGAAATTCCACTTCTAAATGTTGAAATATGAAAACATTAAGTTCAAAGCTGAAGCTAATTTAGGTCCTTATGCAGTAAGGGAAATAAGTAAACCTTAAAAATTAAACTTTCACTAAAAAAAAAAGCTAGAAACCAGTCATTTTCTCTGGCTATGACTCTTAAAATAATTTCAACCTTCTCATTAAAGACAGTTAATCAAAGTTATTCCAACCTTCTTGTTTGGCTAAAGAGCTTGCAAGAGGCTTCTCAGGAGGCAAGTCTAATCTTACAGGCGCCTGACACTGAAGATCTTTTTCTGCCTCATTCTCTACACGGTCCCGATCTCGCTTCCTTTTATCCTCCTAAATAGAACAAAGAGATAATTTAGAGATACTTCTGAGTCAATATCTTTAACACAAATCATTTTAATTTCAGTGAAAAAGAATACCACTGAAAAGAAAGTAATTCTTAATGATGAAATCTTCATGTATTTTATTGCCATCTACTGGAAGAACAGAGAATAACAAAAGGGAGGGTGCGTGTGCCTGTGCGTGTGCGTGTGCGTGGGGGGGGGGTGCTTCTACAATATATGCCAGAATAACTAATTAGAATAATACTATTCACAAAAGCAAAACACATTTATGAATAAATTTAATACAATATGCCAATATCTTTTGGGAAAAATTATGAAACAATATTGAAAAGTTATCAGGAAAGATGTACATAAAGGATATATATACCATGATGCCATTGAAAATTGTAAGACAAGATTTCCCAAGGAATTTGAAAAGTCAGTTGTCTCATCTTGGAAGAGTGAATGATCAAGAACAGTGAGAACAGCTTTGAGAAAGGTCAGAGTAAGACATCAGATTCCCTTAGGTATTTATATCTACACTGTAGTCAAGATGATGTGAGCTGCAAAATGGGCTAGACAGATATAGCAGACTATGGAGTCCAGAATACAGCCAGGCACAAAGAAATGTCATTGTCTATCGAGGTGGCATTATCAAGCAATGACAGGAGGGCAGTGCTGGGATCAAACTTCAGAGAAAAGTAATTTTATTATGAGTCGAGTAGATTGTCTTACCCATAAAGCTAAAAAAAATAGCTCAAAACTGAGAGAAAATTAATATCTGAAGTACACGTAACTTCATAAAGTATCACTAAAAATTACAGAAAGGATTATTTACAAATTCATGTAAAAAGGCTAATAACTCAATAGGAAATGGGTAAAGGATCTTATAGGTAACTCAGAAGAAATCTGAATTGTGAAGGACAGGAAAAAGTGGCTAAAAAAATTCTCTAGAATTCTGGGAATTACAAATTTAAAAATCAGTAGGCATTTCAGATCTCTCAGACTGGTAAAAATTAAAGTAGCTGCATATGTCAGCTCTGATGAAAGTGTAGAGAAATGGGTTCGTTCATTACTTGTGGATTGGTGAGTCAATATACAACCATTAGGAAAGTGATTAGCAGTATCTAGCAAAGCTGAAAATGCCTTTATTCTTCTCAGGCATTCTACCTCCGGGCATATATCCTAGAGAAATTTTCTTTCACAGAGTACAACAGAGACATATACAAGAATACCGCAGCACTCTTCAAAATAGTAAACATTTAGGAACAACCCAACCCCTGCCAATAAGAAAGTGGCTCAATAAATTATTGTTGAGGAACTGGTTAGAATGCAAATTCTGGGATCCTATTAGAGTTCTCAAGCTTCAGAGTACATCAGAAGGTCTTGTTAAAACACTGTCTAGGTCCTGTTCCTAGAACTACCGACACAGCAGGTCTAGGGTAGAGCCTGGGGACCTGTATTTCTAACAAGATTCTAGGTGATATGGGTACTGCTGGTACGGGGCCACACTGAATGTAAGTGACAGAGCTTCACTCTAGTCTCAGAGTCCAAAGCATCTGATATAGAATGACTATTTTAAAAGCTCCAGGACAATGTTTAAACCATATTCATTGTGCACATGATCTCAGCTATCATTCAATTCATTGGTGCCTATTTTTTAATACCCCCATGACATATTCTAGAAAGCAACTTTTGGCTTTGGACAGTGCGGTATTTTTTTGCCCAAAGAAAGCGGCATAAACCTTTTATAGATTGGTAGGGTTAGAATATCTGTTCAATGGAAAAAAAGACCCCAGACAGCTCCCTTCCTCTTAAATATCAGCCACGAAGAGGGGCAGTCTGGAAGCAGCAAGTACTCCCACACATGCAAAGAACTCCGCTCACAGCACCAGGAGTCCAGAACAGGCCGCACAGGCTTTTCTGTGTAAATGGGCAGACAACTACTTAGGCTTTGCAGCCCGTACGGTGTGTCACAACCATCTAACTCAGCATAGGGGCATGAAAGCTGCACAAACCAGGTAAGTGCACTGGTGTGGTCCAGAACAACTAGTTACAGAATCAGGAGATGCCGGCCAGTCTGCTGGCCTGTGTTCTAGCTCGTCTCATCCTTAACATATTGGTGACCTTCATAGGCCATTCATTTACTTTCTCACCAGCTCTCCTTATTACCTGCAAGATACAGAATTTTACCACTGATTTTACTTATCTCACAGAGATGGTCAAATCAAGTAGTGAAACAGAAAAGCTGAAAAAGTACCAAAGGAAGATGTGTCTGTCAATGACCTCTTCTTACGACCTTTATCCGGTTAGCCTGATCCATAGCAACATTATTATTCAGTATGGCAAAAGAAAACAGCCTGCTAGTAAGGGAATCCAAGAGCAAAAATGTAAAAACAGACATTTGGGAACGACCATAAACTGAGTGGAGACAATATAACATGTTATTGTCAGACCAGGAGACCTAGTTTCCAATTAACCTGAACATAACAGTTTTGTGCCAGTAGCTGCTACAGATCAAGAGGCTTTGACCGCCACTGTTCTCTCTCCACCTGAAATTTTGATGCCAACCTTCTAATTTTCTTTTCAAATGCCTCAGCCTACTATTAGATGTTTAACAAGTAAATACAAAGATTTAACATGCTACTTAAAAAAGTTAAGATATATGGGAATGGGAACGTTAATACCACTATGTATATATAAAAGAACATAAATATATATAAAATATAAACATACATATGAAATTCAAATATACATAATACTATACAATCCTATCATGATGGTCAGTTACTGAAAGAGCAGAGATATATAAAGCCAGAAATTAATATGGCTCTGATTAAGAGTTAGTGTATTTTATCAATTATAGGCAGAACACAAAATAAAAATACTAGTCAATTAACTTCAGGTAGCCAAGGAAGAAGGGTTTAGTTACAGCTTATGAAATGAGTTCAAATTCTTTTTTTCAGTATTTCATAGATAAACACTGTGATTTTTTTCTTTTTTTGAGGCAGCTAATTTTCTCATCTTTAAAATAGATACAGTGATAAATACATCACAGGATAGTTTTGAGAATTAAAGATTAAGAGCATGTATGTGAACTGTTAGTGCAGGACCCATTACTGGGGAGCACTCATTCATTCAATCTTTGGATAAACGAGGCACTACGGCAGGGCCACAAGGTAGAGGTTAAACACACAGTCCCAAGGAAGCTAACAGTGTCACAGAGATCCATTAAACACCTCATTAAAAGAAAAAATACATTTCAAGGAGAGTAACTGTCAGGTGAATCTAATTTAGTCTGAAGAAGTATGGAAGTAAAATCTGAGCTGAGATCTGAAGGAGAGAATTTAGCTAAGCTGGAGGTGGGTGAGAGGGCATAGTGCTCTAGACAGAGGAGACACCCTACATGTAGTAGAGGGGGACAGTGGCCATTTCTGTACTACAAACACAGAGTACTTATTTCAGACTACCTTCCGATATAACCATGACTTAATGGCAAGTCATCTTATTAATGTGTAACACCCTGGAAGCAAATCTTAATACTTAGGATTACAGCACTTTCTGCACTACGCTGTGTACACCTCTGCTTCACACTGGAGTTCTTCGTGGGTAGGGTTCATGTCTCATTCTAGCTCTGAACCAAGTTCAACAATGACTAAAGTAGTATTTGTAGAATCAACTTATGGGAGATAGCACAGGAATACAGAAATATAAAAGAAATACAAATTAACAGCTGAAGTAGTAGTCTTTTACTTTATACTGGCTACTTTTGGAGACGTACAAGTCAGGCTGGTTATGGTGTCTTTGGTGTCTCACTCCTCAGCCCAGCTCTGAGCTCTGTAGGGCATCATTTGAGCCCAGTATAGTCCAATATATAATAGGTTTCTGGTAAAAGCTGAATAAATAAATGAACAAATAGCACACTCTTCTGCCCTGGTTGGAGTCCTTCCTTTGCTGGGAAGATACGCATGGAACAAAGAAGGGTGGAAAGGAGGAGGATTTTCTTCCAGTTCCGATAAATCACAGCAACCCTAAGATCCCAGGAGCACAGATGTCATACCAAAAAGTCAAAGAACTGTGTTTTGACAGAATCCCCACTTTGCTTAATGATTATCATCCATTTCTCCTCTCTGGTTATGAACTACCTCATCTTCTATGCCCCAGCTCAGCAACGACATATTAATAAGTACCTATTCCACAGTACTATTTATAAGAAAATAGTAACATAAAGAACTTAGTGAGAAAGCAGGACTGAAAAAGTCTTGCTTTATATAAAGTGTTTGGAAGTCATCTAAAGTCAAGGAATTTATAAGTTAAAAAGAAAAATAAAAAAGAACTTAGAACAGCACCTACTTAGCACACAGTAAACACTCAAATGTTAGTTTTTATGCATATGTGTTGTCCCTTGGGACCTAGGACACCACTTTAAAGTAACAGGTGCTTACTGGAATTCATTTTATATGAATTTAATTGTCAATAAAAGTTTTACTTAAATTTACCTTTTAAAAATAATGTCCTGGGGCCTCCCTGGTGGTGCAGTGGGTTAAGCAATGCACTATGACACTGAAGCAAACTACAGCCACTGCAGCACAAGTTTGATCCCTGCCGGCTGGAAAGGTGACCCACATAGTGCAGCAGACTTCTCCTGCTGCGCCCACTACTCCCCTCAGCAGTGTACTTCCATTAGTCTGCCTGTTCTGTTCCCCACTGTTTCTTGTGAATCCTCTCACATCCCCCCCCACATCTGGCCTGTACCCCAGTGCTTGTATGCATAAATCTTTAAAAAAATAAAAATAATGCCCTATGTTAATGATTCTTATTAAAACTTTTTTTTTTCAATGACTCCATCACTACATTCTCATAATATCCCTAAGCAACAGGACTATGTCTTTGACATCGAAACCTGAGGATGACTTGCAAAGCTGTTAAAGAACTTGGGGTAGGTTATGCTTTTCAGAAGAACAGATTTGAATTTCAATATAGGAATTAAGACCTCTCAATTGAGCTATTTTAATGCAAAGCCCGTGAGGAGGTCTTCTTGCACCAGGACTCCACACCACTCAGTATCTGTTACTATCAGCAGATTAATATTACTGATGCTCAACTTCTACTGTCTTTTCACTCAGAAAGTTTCTGACTCCACCATCTACATATTCAAGTTTGAACTTCCTATTTTGACAGCTCCCTTTGAGATCTAAGCCTATACTCCCCTCAATTTGTGCTTAAAAAGACATGACTTTGTATCTCTAAACACCCTCACACTTGCCCACCTTGGTGCTACTGTTCTTTGTATGTGTGCTTCCTTCCATTCTACTCAGGGATCTTATCTAAAATCAGCATATAAATAGAAATTGAGCTGTCAGATCACCTTTGAAAATAGCTCAGTTTTTAAAGTATAAACATGATCCTTTACATTAAAATGTAAATTTACTGTATTATAAAACTATTTCTACTGTGCTACATTAACAGCCCAGAGCATATAGTTGACATCATATTGATTGGACGTGTGTTCTAAAATCACTGTATTGTGTCTTTGCAGGGTACCGTGTCCAAACGAGGCCACAGATATAAAATATCTTAATTTGCAATGGCATCAAAATATACTGGTGGCTAACAGTATTTGGAGGCAGAGTTATGAAAGGGGGCAAAGGAGGGACTTCCAGGAACCTATCCTGAAGTCTTATTTATACACCTGATCTTAGCCAAAAGGCTGAGAAGTGATGAAGTCTTATTTATTTATGAAAGTATACAAAGATGGGTACATGGTGAGGCATTTGTAACACTTAAAAAGTAATCTTATATGAAATATGGTCATCAACATAACCAAACACAATGCAGTTAGTAAAAGATGTCGATATGTTACAGGGCAACCCTAATATAAAATGGGTTTGCCTGACTGGGTCCTCACCCGCGCGCTCGAACTGTACTTATAATGCCCCAACTGCAGGCACACACAACAAAGGTTAATAAAGGGTTTTATTTACAAGGGAAGGAGAAATAGCGTAGTGAATAACACAGGGGGAAGAGAGGGATACAGATTTGTAAATATCCTACCAGTTTTTTGGAGCTGGAACTCAACGATGCGTTGAGAGCTGACTCCCAAGAGAGAGAGAGAGCCCCCCCAAGGCCCACGTGTTTGCTTTTATATTTAGCCTGGCTGCTCAACTCCACCCCCTCAGGTCCCAGTGATTCCTTTTCAGTAATGACTTTATGGGATTTGTAGTCCTTGGATCTTGTAGGTCTGGAATGGGGGTCGAAGTCCATAACTTATTTGTATAATTTATTTAGAAGAGTCTTTCCCCCTAACAGATACACTTGGGACATGGAAGAGAAAGAGTCTGCAAAACAGAGAAAGCAAGATACCTTCTACAAGTAAAGAGGTGAACACCTATGAGAAAAGTTCAGGCCCTAGAATCCTGGAGAAGCTTAGAACTTACAGACACAAGGCGCTAGAGTCTCCAGACCTGGACATTGGTCAGAAGTGGGGAGAGATGCTGACTGAAGGCAGAGGACTGGGAGGTTAAGACCTCCAGCCTCCTTGCCCTGCTGGACCCTAAAACACAGGCACCCACGTAAAAGACTTCTCTTAGGAGGGAAGGACTTTTCTCTGGAGAAACTGAAAATCCCAGAGAAGGTATCTGTAGGATTCCCAACAAAATAACTAAGTTTCTTTTAGTGAAAGAATACTACATTAAGTACATTAAGATAAACTCTGTCCAGGCACAAAGCATTTAATCTATTTCTAAATTTTTTTTGCTGCGTGTTTAAATACAAACAGACTACAAAGGCTTAACAAACAACTAAAGGATGCTTTTAACATAAGAGATCAAACAAATTGAACAACTTGAGGGGAAATAGAGACAATGCAGGCAACAAAGAAAACTTTAAAGATAGCAAAAAAAACTTCAATCAATAGTCTCAGAGAAATAAGACACTGCATGTAAAAAACAAGGGCAGGATGCTATTAAAACAAGGACATTCAGAGAACAAGAAAGAGTTCTTGGAAATTCAGAATATAAGAGCTAAATAAAACACAGCAGTCAGATGGTAAAGTGTAGAACTCTCCTTGAAGGAAGACTGCAAGCAAACAAAGAGAAGGAAAAAGGAGAGAAAACCCAAGCATATTAGAGGGTCCTTCTATGAACCCAATACGAAAACGGCAGGGTTCCAGAGAGAAGAGAGTAAGTGAAGGTACTATCAGAAATGCTCGGAGCACACATCTCAGAGCTGAAGGTATCAGTACTCACCGTGAAGGAGAGCAGGGAAGACCAAGTGGGAGGAGTCTAAAAGTTCCAAGAGGGCAAATACAACTTATACACAATGGACTTTAAGAGTCACAATAGCAATACATTTTTCAACAGCAAACCCAGAAGCCAAAGAACAACAGAACAATGCTTTAAAAATTCTGGGAGAATATAACTTCCCATCTGTAGTTTCATATTTAATGAATTTATATGAAGGTAGAATAAAAAATTTTCAAACATGAAAACCTTACAAAAATATACCTTTACTGTATGCTTTCCTAGGAAGTTCCTAGAGTTAATTAATACCGCACCAGAACAAGGGAGGGCAGCAAAAGGAGAACAATTATCCGGAGTAGAGTATGCGAAAGGGCTACAGGGCAGATACCTCAAAAAGAGTATTAGACCATGTGAAAAACGGAACTCATGGATTGGGAAGACTCAGCGCAAAACAACCAAAGAAGGCAATTACACATCTGATCACAATCAGATCTGTATTTGTGTAATGCATCTGTCCCCAGTGAACAATAATTAAACACTGAATACTGATTTAAGCAAGAATTGTGATG
Organism: Galemys pyrenaicus; assembly: GCA_019455555.1. Classification (NCBI taxonomy): domain Eukaryota; kingdom Metazoa; phylum Chordata; class Mammalia; order Eulipotyphla; family Talpidae; genus Galemys; species Galemys pyrenaicus. The sequence continues at coordinate 1,115,897 of JAGFMF010012032.1, forward strand.
TACATATACTGGGAGAAAGGAAGGAAACTGAGGGAGTGGAGTGGTTTAATGGCATTCTCATCTTCTGTAACGTATCGTAAAACATGTAAGCTGACAACTCACTGAAGTGTGATATAAACACATGTTTAGACATGGAGATAAACCTCCAAGAAAAAACTAAAAAGTCTGGGAAGTAAAACCCCAGGATGGAGATTATCTTAGTGTTAAAAGTCTGGGAGCACTCTTGACTTTTTCACACTACATTCATGAATTACTTTACTGTAATAAATTAATTAAAAACAACACCAACAACTGGTCACCTCTGCAGAGGGAGACTCTATGAGGGAAACTCCCCTACTTCCCACTTCATTCACTACTGAACCACCTGATTTCTTGAAAAGAAAACCATACATGTATTTGCAGTGTATAACGTAGGAAGGAAAGAGAAACATCAGATAGTTCTCTATGTTGTCAGTGGAGGCAAAGGCAATGAAAACTGGGGCAGAAAGGAAAAAGGGTTAAGAAATTCTACAGAGAGAATCTCTAAGATTTTGGGACTACCCACTGTTATTAATGCACACGGAACAGAACTACTGTATATATAAATGTAAGAAAAACTAGAAAACCTAGGGGAATCTATGTTCGAGAGACTGAGTTACTAAGTCACTTAGTGACACGCTAATTTCTACAGTGCAGAAATCCAGAATTCCAGTTACATGGGTGATCATTCTTGGAAATTAACTACGATTCTTTGGCACATCAAGACAGCAGTCACTTATTTGTTTGCTGCAAATGCTTATGAAAGATTAGTGACATATTCCTTAAAGGTCTCTGATCAGGCCTTTTCTTTGATAGACCCAAGCTTTGTTTTAAAAGCTGGAAGTGGCTCAGTAGGTTTGTGGCCTGTATTTACTTTAGAACAAACGGGAGTCCCAACAGATCCCCTTCACCTCGAATGAGTTTCTGAGCAACTTTCTCGAGCACCACTTTTTCTCTTCCTAGCTGGGAACAACACTCTTCCCAGCAGCTCCTGAACGTCGGAGTACTTAGCACTTCACTCACCTTCGGCGTGAGAACGTCTTAAGAGTGAAATGAGAAAGATGTGCTGCAAATTCACTGATGATGGGTGTTTCTGCCTACCTGGCTCCTCCTCAAAACAAGGCACATTTTACAGGGGTTTCAGGCCTTAGTGGGGTGGCGGCTGGAGGCGGGGCGCTGAGACAGTGGGTCCCAGCAGCAAAAGAGCAGCTACTACGCGTCGGTGTTTACCTTGACTCGTCTCCGCTTCCTCCCCTTTTCTTCCCCTGGAACCTGCTTCTCTCCCTTCTTCCTCTTTTTGCGCTTTCTGTCCTTGTGTTTGTCATGGTCGTTCTTGTCTTCGAAGAGGCTGGAGTCATGGCCCGAGCTGCCGGTGGAGAGCTCTGTGACCTCGTTGCCTCCCACCTTGAGGACCAGCTTCAGGGGCTTCTCCACATACTCTTCAACAAAAGGAGAGCGCCCAGTTAGCGGCGGGCCGCGGGGCCGCGGGCAGGCGCGCAGGGGGCGCCCCCAGCACCTGTTGAATGACCGACACTCGCCCAGTGGGTGCCCGGAACGCTCCGGGCCAGTCGGGGTCGCGCCTCGCCGCCCTCCGGGGCCCCCCCCCCTGCCCGCAGTCCAGGTTCGAACCCGCTCCCGCCCGGGGCCGTCGCTCGGCGGGCCGCGCCCCTCCGTGGGCCCGGGGCCTGGGTGGCCGGGAGGGCCGGCCCGTCGTCCCAGCGCTCCGGGGTGACCGCGGCGGCGCGGAGCCCCAGCGAGCCCCGCGGGCGCGCCCCGCACCCCGGCCGGCCCTCACCCTCGTAGAGGTGCTTGTCCGACTTGTGCTTCTTGTGCTTCTTGCCCATGTCCGACCGGGCCCCGGTGCCCGCCCCCCGCGCCAGGCCCAGGCCGTGCGGCGCCGCTTCCGGTCCGGGCCAGGCGAGCGGAGGGCGGGAGCGGGGCCCGCGAGACCCCGCGCCGCGAGGCAGGGGGACGGCGCGCGCCCGGCGGCGCGAGGCCCCTCTCGAGAAGACGGCGCGCGAGACCCGGCCGGAGCCCGAGAGCGGCGGCAGGTCGCGGGCGCGGGCGCGCAGGCGGAGAGAGGGGCCGCCGCGCGCGCAGACCGCCGCCCGCTTCGCCTGGCGGCCCCTGGCGGTCGGAGGTGGCGCTGCAGCCGGGGCCGTCCCTCCCTTCTGCAGTGCCCCTGCTCCTGCAGCCTCGCCTGCCTCCCTCTCTCTCCCTGTCCTCCCTTCCTTCTCTCGGCCCCCTTGTCCTTCCTTCTTGTGACACTCTTCCTTCCCGCCCTTCCTTCGTCCTCCTTTCCCATCAAGCACCGTTCTTCCTCCAGATCTCTCCCTCTGCATCACTTTCCTTTGCCCTGTCTGCTCTAACAGGACTCTCTGAACCCCCTGCTGTTCAGATCCAGAACACCGCAGTCACCGAAGGACCCCAATCTTTAAAAAAAGTATGCTGTTGGGGCCTCTCTGGTGGCGCAGTGGGTTGAGCGCCGCACTGTGAAGCATCCACAGCACAGCACAGGGATGCGAGTTCAATCCCCCGCCAGGGAGAGCACCCACTTGGCGCAGCAGACCTCTCCTGCCTTGCCTGCTGCTCCCCTCAGCAGTGTGTTTCAGTGGATCTGCCTGTTCTGCGCCCCACTCTGTCTCTGGTGAGTCCTCTTGTTACCGGGAAAGACCCTCCTGAATGGATTACACAAATAGGTTATGGACTTAGACCCCCATTCCAGACCTACACGATCCAAGAACTACAAATCCCATAAGGTCATTATCGAAGAGCGGATCACTGGGACCTGAGGGTGGAGTTGAGCAGCCAGGCTGAGTATAAAAGCAGACATGTGGGCCTTGGGGGTTCGCCTTTTTCCTGGGGAGCCAGCTCTCAGCGCACAGTTGGGTTCCAGCTCCGAGAAACTGGTAGGATATTTACAAATCTATAGCCCTCTCTTCCCCTTGTGTTATTCACTACGCTATTTCCCCTTCCCTTGTAAATAAAATCCTTTATTAACCTTTGTTGTGTGGCCTGCAGTCGGGGCGTTATAAGTGCCTTCCAGCGTGCTGGTGAGGACCCAGTCAGGCAAACCCATTTTATATTAGGGTTGCCGTGTAACACGCTCACCTCCTGTGCCTCTGGCCTGTACCTCTTGCATGCATAAATAAATAAATCTTTTTTTTAAAGTGTGCTATGATGTAAATGTCTCTGCGAACTTAGTTAAAACAACATCCACGAAGTATGGAGACGTGTGTACTTAGTAAGGTCCACTTGCAGAGACACACGTTGACATCTGATTAAAAGGCTGTGATGGCGACAGAGTAGTTAACAGTGGTTCTCTCACATGATAAGACTGGAGGTGGGTGGATTATTTTTGGGTTTTCATGTGTTTATTAAAATTTCTAAACTGAAAAGATAAGATTTAGATATTTAAAAAAGATGAAAATATTTTAGAGCCATACCAAGAGGTCCTGACTGACCCTGCTACTCTGTAGCTGACTGACCGCTTCTCTGCCCTGTTTCAAGTCCTTTTCATTCACTTAAAAAAAAAAGTTTTAATTTTTTAAAGGTGCTCAAATCTCACTTTTTTTTCAAGATTTATTTATTTATGCATACAAGAACTGGGGTACAGGCCAGAGGCGTGGTGGGGGATGGTACAGGCACAACAGGCAGGTTGGCAGAAATCTGCTGCTGAGGGGAGCAGTGGGGAGGCTGGAGAGGTCTGCTGCGCCCTGTGGGTCCCCTCCTAGCCAGATCGAACTCGTGCTGCAGTGGCTGCGGCTGCTTCATAGTGCGGTGCTTATCCCCTTGTGCCACCAGGGAGGCCCTCAAATCTCACTTTTAATAAGATCCTCTGGGCACACATTTATTTGTTACTAAAAATTGAAATAGCACACAACGCTTTCATTATAATTCAAATTTTTAAAAACCAGAGAACTAGTTAAAGCATTCTAATGCCCTAATTATGTTTTTGCCAAGCCACCCAATTTTTCTTTACATTCTTCCTATACAAATTACTTAGCTTCAAATTCCTGTGTTGGGTTTCATCTCAACTAACTTCAGACTTCTAAAATACACAGACAACACAGTGCTTTTCTGAGTCAAATAAAAAAGTGAAACTGAAGTATATTGAAGTTATTCAAATGCAAACTACATGGATCCCTTATAAATATTGCAGTCAAGTTAGAAAAGAGGTTCAAGAAAAAAGAAACAGAGCTTACATCACAAATTATCAAAACATTGGCATACAGTCTGTCTTGAATAGAGCAGCTTTTTCAAATTGCTACTTCATGATCCTAAAACAGCTATTAAGAAAGAACAGTACAAGAATAAAGTTTATGACTAAATTGATTCTTTGTCATAACTGTTCTCCCTGGTGGTCTCTCAGGAAACTGTCTATGATACAGGCAATGATAATAGCTACACTGAAATTTTTTATATTATTTTCTCAATCTCTATTCCTCCCACCTTATTTTATTCTCAAAGCAGAGAAAATTGGTTGAGACATTGCTATCTAATTTTTACCACCTTTTCTGTAATTCTTACCGCGGGGTCATCAGTGCCCTTACTCCCCTCCTCTTGTAGGGAGCGCTCACCAAGTCCCTGTAGGTTCTTTTCTTGGTCCTGAGGGTGGATGTTCTGGTAGAGGGGGCGCAGGTAACCAGGGTTGAGAGTAAAGTTACTGACGTTCCTTATTAATCCTTCTGAGATAGGTTGAGAGACACCTGAATCTTTCTGGGGGTTGTCTTCAGAGGGCATTTGAGAAAATTCTGGGGTCAAGGTTGGGCTAAACATTTTTGATGAATTCACTGGAAGCCTAGTCATAGCTTGCAACTCTGCTAGATCTTTCCCTTCTCGCTCACTTTAATGTGGCTTTGGATGCGATGTTGATCTGGGTCGTACTGGAGCTGTGAGTTAGTCACATTTCTGCTCGTTGGTCTTTATGCAAACGGACAGCGTTAGGATTAATCGTCACCCAGGGGTATTGGCTGTAGGAAAACATAATAATGCCGATATTTTTACATGAAAATTTTTTTTAGCATTTATACTAAAAATAAAAGTCAAATCACGTTTATTGAGGTAAAGCAGGCTTACACTTGTAACATGGTAACTGGAAAGAGAGGCGTTCTCTGTATTCTCATTTCCATTTATAGGTGAGAGAATGGACATCCAGAGAAGGAGGCAGTTGAGGCAGTAGGGACAGAACCAGGAAGCAAACCAGGCCTCCACTGTGGCACGCCTGAACTATCACCCAGTGTGCTGCGGGGCGGGGGCAGGACATGTCCCCTTGGTATCCACAGTGCACCTGGTACTATGGCCACTGGTCCCCGGATGCTGCAGGGTGTCTCGCTCCACCCTGGGATAGAGCCAAAGGGCCTGGTTAACTGATTCACACTCTGGAGTTAGTGACGTTCTCGCCCCTCCCCCTAGGCCCCACAGCAGCGAGGAATGAGTGAGAACACAGAACAGAAAACACCCCACAGAAAGAGTTCTTAGAAGATGGAAACCCCAACTCATCTGCTTTTGCTTCCTAGCTCTGGGGCAGGGCTTGGCCCATGCAAGGCCACAGAAAGGGCTGGTGGACTGACCCAGGCTGTGCCATGCAGACCCCAAAATGGCCCTCTTTTCTCCTGGAGGGTCCCTCTGTTCGGGGCAGGAAGTAACTGGTGGTTCTGGGAGAATCTGGGGGAGGAGAGAGGCACTGAGGAAAGCTGGCCACTGGGGGGTGTGGTGGTCCCAGGAAATTGCCTGGCCCAGCTCCATCAAGCCAGGCTCTCTGCAGGGAAGCTGTTGCCCTGAGGCTGGCGGGGCTGGGGCCCCAGCAGGGCCATCCCCTGAGGTGTGCTACCCCTCCCCCCATGGTGGGGCCTCAGGCCTGGATGCCCATGAATTGGGGTCTGGGGACATAGCTGTTATCCTGGACACCCCACCCTGGGATGGAGCGTGCGCTCCCTGGCTTGGGGCCGTTCTGGCAAAACCCGGAGGGACCCTCACCTGCGCTCTGCTAATGTTCCTCAAAGCCCTTCACCCGGAGGTGAGGGGTCTTTCGGCTACTTATTCTCTTCTTTCCCTTTGTCTGAACCTCAGTTTCCTCTGCTGGGGACTGGCCGGAACCAGCCCTGCATACCTGTGTGCTTGGCATGAGGAGAGCGGGGAGCGGAAGGCCTCTTACCCAGCGAGGGCCTTCCCAGATGGAGGGGTCGAACGGCCTTGGGGAAGGGCTGCCCTCCTGGTTACGCCAGGGGCGCCCTGGCCATTGGGGTCTGGGGGCAGGGGAGGGAGGTGGCTTTTCTGGAGCCCAGGTCCCTGGCAGCTGCAAAGGGGCCCGCGTGGCACACGGGCTGGCCTGGCCTCCTGGCGCTGGTGCTCCCTGGGGCGCGCGGCCTGGTGCGACCGCCGTGACAGACTGCGACTGGGCCGCCCGGAGCTGCTCATGGCTCCTGGTGGGCTGCCCCAGCGCCTGCCTCTGCGTGAACAAAAGAGATGGCAGATGGCCGCTGGCCATGGGGGTCCCAGGGGCCTCTGCCTTGTGGAGCTGCAGGGGGCGGGCGTGCAAGCCGGGGTGCCCTTTGTGACAGCTCCAGAAGTGGCCTGGACTCGGAGCCTTGGTGACGAAGCTAAACCTGGAGCCCTCGGTCAGATTAGAAAGAGGTGACATGAGCCCTCCTTCCTCCCCCTCACCTCCCACCCCTTTCCGACTTCCTCCCATATCTGTGAGGTGTCTACTTTGTGCCAGGCCCTGGCTACATGCCGGGAAAGAGTGGGAGCCCAATGAGCACTGTCTTGTCCTCATGGAGCTTATGGTGCAGTGAGGGAGCCATCCTAAGGAGGTGATTGTGTAGAGAGTCATTTAGTGATTTTTTAAAAATGTATTTGTACATGCAAGAGCTGGGGTACAGGTGTGGGGGGGGGTGAGAGGGTTCACCAGAGACAGAGTGGGGAGCAGAACAGGCAGACTGACCCAAACACACTGCTGAGGGGAGCAGCGGCAAGGCGGAGAGGTCTGCTGCGCCCTGTGGGTCCCCTCCCTGGCCGGGAATCAAACTCATGCTGCAGTAGCTGTGGAAGCCCCACAGTGCGGCGCTCAGCCCCTTGTGCCACCAGGGAGGCCCGAGTCCTTTAGTTATAATGGTGGTGATCTGGAGGAAAGAGCAGGATGGTATGACAAGACTCAGCCCCACATGGGGGTTCAGGCACGGCACCCCACAGAATTCACACTTGACTTAAAGGGTAAGTCTTAGGCAGACACTTCTAGGTTGAGGGTGATCTGTTGGGCCAACAGAAAACATCAGAAGGGAACGACAAGGAAGGAAGGAGCTAACTGAGGTTGTGATGCCACTGCAGCACGAGTTCGATCCCGGCCAGGGAGGGACCCACAGGGCGCAGCAGACCTCTCCTGCCTCCCCGCTGCTCCCCTCAGCAGCGAGTTTCAGTGGATCTGCTTGTTCTGCTCCCCACTCTGTCTCTGGTGAATCCTCTCAGTCCCAAACTTCTGGCCTGTACCCCAGTTTTGTAGGCATAAACACATAAATCTTTAAAAAAGAATAAAAAAGTGTGTATTTTAGATTTTTCTTGATTTTTTCACAGACTTTTAGACTTACTTATAGCCTAATAGGTGCTTGGTATAAAAAATTTGGAAATCTAGATAGGCGTACAGAAGAGGTTGAAAATTGCTCACAGCAGCACTATTTTCTGTACCATTTTGGAACATGTCATTCCAGATAATTTTCTAACTTGTTTCCCAAGTTAGAGTTTGGTATGATTCCTATCTCCTTGCATCAAGGTTACATTATGACCTTCCCTGATTGTGCACTGGGGGGCCTGGCTGCTCAAAGTGGGCCCTGGACCAGCTGCATCAGCAGCACTGGGGGGTGTGGTAGAAAGGCAGAGTTGCAGGCCCCATTCCAGAACTATGGAACCCCAATCTATGTTTTTAGCCAGACTTTAGGCTGATTCATATATATGTATTTAAGTTTGAGAAGCACTGTTTAGAACATGCTTATGTCTAGGGTTTATTTTCTTGGACAAGAAATAGAAACCTCTTTAAAATTAGAACAACCGGATACCAAAAAGGAGAACTTGGATTAAGCCAGACAAACGCAAATGTCCATATTTCTTATTCATAATATCAATAGAAGGATGGAAAAGATCTGAGGGACTTTTTCATTTATCCCAATTCATTAAAAATAATATTTTCAACAACACACAAAAAATGGATCCAATTTCCCACCTGCATTTATGTTATTTATATTTTCTTATATGATTTATTTTTAAGACTTAATTTTAAAAAGAGAAGTTTTAAGTTCACATAAAAATGAACGGGAGGGGTAGAGATTTCTCCTGTACCCCGCGACCCCATCCGTGCGCGGCCCCCTCCATCGTCAGCACCGTGCACCAGAGGTGTGCGTGTGTAACAACTGATGAACCCACATCCTGACATCACAACCAAAGCATATTTTCCGCTGAGGTTCACTCTTGGTGTTGCACCATGCTTTCAGCTTGGTCGAGTGGCTCATGACATGTCCCCATCATGATGACATCTCGAAAAATACCTCATGCCCTAAAATGCTCTGTTGGAACCGCTGTTCATTTCGCCGTCTCTCTAGACTCTTCTAGAATGTCATGTAGTTCTTCTCATTAGCATGTCACCTTTTTGGATTGGCTCCTTCCAAATCTCAATCCGACCCTTGAAGTCTGGGTAGGAAGCTGGAGTCACCTAAACCCTGGGGTGCACAGTGAGGTCCCCAAGAAATATTTCGGAGCTGTTATCACAGGGTTGGAGAACAGAGGCTGGCTAGCCAGAGCCACGGCGTTAGAAACAAAACGGAAGTTTCTAAACGCTGTGTTCTTACCGCCTTGAGGTGTGCCTGGCTGTGATGGTCCCGAGGGCAGGAGGTAACCACAGGGAGGGCCGGTACCTGTCTGAGCCCAGCGGAGACTGCAGGCATGAGGCTGGGGGCACGGGGCTGCGGGCAGTGGCTGGGGGTCAGACACCGGCTTTCAGCAACACAGCACCTTCGTCAAAGGGACTCAGGAGCCTGGCAGAGCCGGCAAAGCCAGCAGGGCTCACATTCTGCGGGCCTGGTTGACCCTTTCTCTGTTCCCTGAGGGGCCACTGTGCCCATGTGCTTGGAGAAATGCAGCGAGGGGAGCTTCTCTTCTCTCTCTCCTGTGATCTTGTCTCTCAGAAGCCAGGTGGGGATCAGACTTGGAACTGCTGACGCGGTCAGCCCCAAGGGAAAACTTGTGAGGCCAGCCACATTTATTTATTCCAAATTTTACAAGGTCAGTGAGTTCCGTGCACTTGGAACAGCTGACGGCATGCCATGATTCATTTAGGAGGCTCTGGCTGCTGAGTGACCATCTCTGGTTCCTGAGGCAGAGTAAGGAGAGCAGGGTTCCCCTTTGTTCTGAAGGAAACATTCTGGAGAGGGGGGGGGCACGTCATTCTTATTTGTTTGTCTTTTTTCCTCTTAATGTTTGCAGGCATCATCTTTTAAAACCAGCTCCTTGAAAGGTATCCTAAGCGCTGCATGAAACATAGCACATAGCTCTTCTTTCATGATTTAAAAGAAGTGACATCCCAAACTCTCACAGAAACTTTGACACAATCAGGGTGGTGATAGCATATTTAAAAAACTCTCAATTAATCATTCTTGATATCAGTTTCTCATAGTTACATTCACAAATCTCTCCCTAACTAACCATGGTAAACATTTTGTGCAGGTTTTTAAAATGTCCGGAGATGCATATCATTAAAAAAAAAATATATCAGAACCAGCAATCCCAGAGCCCAAACTAAAAGTCTAATGACAGAAAAAAAATACCCAGACTCTACAATGACCCAGAGTTTGTCTTTAAATGGGAGGGAAAAAATTAAAATACACATAGAGCTTTCTAAAAGATCTTTAACAAGCTACCTGGGGAGCTCAATTCAAAAATAGAGGTCGAGCTACCAAAATAGATGTTCCCGTTGGCTGCATGACCCCTCCTGGCTGCAGCCACTCGAAGATGCTCGCGGTGGGCGTTTCATTCCTTGTGGGCCTACACAGGTGTGAGCCTCACCTCTCCTGCCGTGATTCTCTCAGTAACTCGTGCACCCCTGGCTCTGGCTGGCACCGTCTCCGGCCTCACGCACCCCTGGCCCTCTCCTGCCGCTCCCCGGCCCTGGCCGCCACCTCTGGCGCAGCTGCACCCGCACAGACAGCCCCACTGGCTTCCCGGCTGACGTGTCCACCGGCCCTGGTGACCGCGCAGAGACCCTCCATTCCCGGCCCCGGTGGCGTCGCAGGCCCACTGCGGACCGGTGAAGGTGATGAAGTTGCCCCGCCCAGGATGGCTGAGTCCGTCCTTGACCATGACCGTGTCGAGATGGGCGCACCGTGGCCGAAGTGCCTTCCAGTGCGGTCTGAGGCTGAGCGTCCCGCGAAGAGCTTCTCCAGAGGGCCCGGCCGTGAACGTCCCTGGAGCTCAGGGTCAGCTCCCGCCGAGGAGCAGAGCAACGAGGCCCGTTTAGCTCTCCCCCTCACAGCCTTCCCTTGATTAACGTCTCCAAAGCCTCCGCGTCCTCGTCTGGTGCTCAGTGAGCTGGCGTGCGTGGAGCTTGCCGGCCAGCACCTGCAGCCGCCTGCCGGCCTCGGTCTCCCATCGCGCTAGGCAGGGCCGCCCTCTGCTGGCCATGACGCGGAACGACCACCTGTCCTCGCCGCGGGGCTCCTGCCTCCCCGGGCGGGCGGTCTCGGCCTGTTCCTCGCCTGTCCCGCCTGTCCCGCAGCACTTCCTGGGCCGTCCTCTTGTGCCAGTTCCCGACGCCCCCTTTCTGGCCAGTGGGGCTCTCAGGCTGCGCAGAGCTGAGGGTGCAGTAGGAGAGAGGCAGGGCTATTTGTGCTCATCCAGCACCCAGTTTCCCCTTTCTCTGAGACCATCACCCCGACTTCCCTCCGGAACCTCCTCTCCCCCATGACCTGGGTCTGGAGAGAGCGTCTCCACTGCCCGGGCTGGGGAGCGGTCACGCTGGGCATACGCCTGCCGTGAAGGTGTTGCTGGTGCCAGCGCAGGGCAGGCGGGGGCTGGGCTTGCCAGTGAGCATCACCGCCCCGGGGTTGGTGATGGGGGCAGGGCCAGGCTTGAGACTGAGACTTGAGTCGGTGGGAACTTAGGGGAGGAAATCTTCCCTAAGAAGCAGTCGAGGGCAGCACCAATGCTTGCGTCCTGGGCCCACGCCCCAGCAGGGGTCAGCGGCCTCCACACCTGTGACCCGGTGGGCCGATGAATCCCCCCATTGGGTTCTGACTACTTCGAACTGGTCTTCTGTCACCTGAGAGAATGCAGATGCTCACCTGTGAGTGTGTGTGTGTGAGTGTGCCCACACGCACACCAGCTCACCGTCCATTCAGTGCCTATCTGCTCAGAGCACGGGGAGGTTACCTGGACTCAGCCCCTCACCCCAGGAGTCCCAGGAGCAGGGTCGCAGGGCTGATTTTTAGAAGCAGCAGGACTGGCTAAGTAATTTGCAGGGTCCACAGCAAAGCGAAAACACAGGATCCTTTTCCTGAATTATCGAGAATTTCAAGATGGCAACGGCAGGTCTCGAACCCAAGCACGAACCCGGTGGGGCAGCACGGTGGCTCACTCGGAACCTGACGATCCTCTCTCGGGTGAGGAATCTGTCGTATACGTCATTGCCAAAGTTTTCGTTTCACATTCTGAGGGCCGCAGACCTGGCTTCTTAAAAGTAGACTCTGCGGGCCTCCCTGGTGGCCCGCAGCATGAGTTCCTCCCCAGCCAGGGAGGGGACCCACAGGGCGCAGCAGACCTCTCCTGCCTCCCGCTGCTCCCTTGGCAGTGCGTTTCAGTCAATCTGACTGTTCCTCTCCCCACTCTGTCTCTGGTAATTTCTCTCACCCCCACACCTCTGGCCTGCTGTATGCATAAATAAATAAAATCTTTAAAAAAGAAGTAGACACCTTGCTGAGGAGGAGCAGTCACCACCTGGAGGCTTGGGAGCTGGGGAGAGGAAGGCTGTGCTACTGGCGGTGGAAGGGGGGTGCTTGCCCGGAGGGCGTGAGCTCCTGGGAACAGAGCTTCCAAGCTGGGGTGAGCGATGAGGGGTGGGAGGGGAGGCAGCAGAAAGAGCCAGCACCAGTGGGGAGAGTCCACATCTTGTCAAAAAAGAACAGGAGTTCGCGGGGAGCTTGGCACACGACTCTAGAACCAGGGGACCTGGGGCTGGGCCCCTCTTGCTTCCCTTCGTGGCTTCGTGACAGTGGCGTCTCGGGGTACAGTTCCAGGGATGGAAGGTAGCAGTGGTATCGCCCCACGGGGCTGCAGGGAGCACCGAGTGTTCCAGCATCTGTTAAAACGGCTTTATAAATGATGACCATATTACTGTCGTCCACCGGTTCTAAAACGGACTCGTGGACTTGATTTTCTGCTTCTGAAGGTGAGCTGGCTCTTGCAGTCGGCGGTGTGGGCAATTTAACCGCTGGCTTTGCATTTTTCTTGGCGCCTCATAAGGTAATTGTGTGCGCTAAGAGATTTGATAAAATGGCTGTGGAGACAGGAATCATTGTCATTTCTTCTCCCACTGCTGTGTCTGCCCGTGAGCGCCCAGAGAACAGAAGTGCCTCCTTTTCTCTATTCCCTCAGAGCCTGGCGCAGGTCACAGCTCAGTCAATACTTTATCCTCTGATAAAGGCAAGTGACTGCTAAAAGGCTAAAAGCTGGAAGGGCTTTTGACAGGCCGACTGCGGCCTTGTCACCTTCCAGTTAATTGGGCCACCTGCGCTGGGCACGGCCATTTGCATGTTTTGTTTCCCTGGTTGTCCAGCATCGTCCACCTTACCTCTGAGAGCCCTGCAGTCCATCCACGGCACTCCGGAGAGGCGAGGGGACGCACCTTCTCACTGCCCTCTCGCGCCCCCATCCTCCTGTTCTCCCACCTGCCTGCTCCCGACTGCGCCAGGGAGCACAGCGCACCCCTCAGCCTCCCTGGCAGGTGCGGGCGTGAACAGGGGTTCCAGCACACACCTTGTGGCAATGGGCGTTTGCAGCGTGAGAAGTTGCCCTCTGGCCCGGCTGTGCCCTGGCATTGCTGCCTCCAGGCGCGTGGCTGAGCTTCCAGCTGCCAGGTTGATACTCTGAGGGCTCTCGGGCTGCTGCACCCCGAGCCTCACAGGTGCGGCAGGCAGGCGTCCGGACATGCTCTGTTGTGTGTTGCCTGCGATGAGAAGCCGGGCCAGTCCCAGTTCCATTCCAGCACAGCCCTCAGCCGATGCTGGTGGGAGCTGGTGGGCAGATGCCCCAGATCCCTTTGAGGTGCATGTTCTACCCTGTCTCTCATTCCACCCTCGCACCCCACCAGCGTTTCCTGAGATCACTTCCCACGTCCTCTTTTGGGAAGCCCAAGCCAAGCACCGGGACTCCCGCTGCTGCCGTGGGAAGGGACGCGGCAGCTCTGGGCGTGCGGCGGCCACAGTCAGTCGTGAGGACAGAGCCCCAAGAAAGGAGCCAGCGAGCGGAGCAGAGCTGAGCGAGGCCGGTGCCGGTGCCGTGGTGCTGCTGGAGTTCCGCTGCAGCAGGGGGCGCTCTTTTCAGAGGCATCATGAAACTCGCTCTCTTCTGTGCCTGCTTTGCTGCAGAGCAGCTGTCTGCTTTGCTCTCTTCTCCAACGGTTCCAGCGTTCGCAGCTAGGCATCTCGGTCTCTTTAGCTTCTGCACCCACTCGACAAAATGAGTGTCCTTTCGGTTCATGGTTCCGGACGTTGTTGAGATGGGCATGGGGAATTAGAGTGAAAAAGTGAGAGGGAGTTTGTGTGTGTCGATGAGTGGAATGTGTGTGTGTGTGTGTGTGTGTGTGTGCGCATGCGCAGGGCTTGCCTCGTTTTCGTCAAGGTCAGGAGGTAAACTACACCCCAGTTCCTCTCCTAGGAACGCAGAGGGAGCCCCAAACCTGGGACTGGCTCTCCCCGGGCCTCTTTCTGTCTCTTGGGAAACGCGTTTCCTGCACCGCTGCTGTTCTCGGTTCTGTCTTTCTCCTGCTCGCCATGCGCAGTGTGGCCATCGGTGCACGTGACAGCCCGATCCCAGTTTAAATTCTCCAGAGAGGGTCTGAGGACTCTGCTCGGTGGTCAATCAATAAGCTTCCCTTCAGGTCCTACCCGTCTCCGATCTGCCGTGGCCTCGGCGGTGGCACGGCCTTGGGAGAGCGGTCAGTGAATGGCGCTCGCGTCTCCATCCCCACAGGCGTCCACACCCGGGAGCTCCAGATGCATCTGGGCGAGGTGACGATGGTGATAACAACCAGAGGCGACAGAGGCCAGAGACCAGCACTTCTTTTTTTTTTCTTTTTAAACTTGGTGTATTTTCTTTCCTCTTTTTTTAAAAAAAAGATTTATTTATGCACACAAGATCTGGGGTACAGGCCAGAGGTACAGAGGGTGAGAGGATTCCCCAGAGACAGAGTGGGGAGCAGAACAGGCAGATGGACTGAAACACACTGCTGAGGGGAGCAGCGGGCGAGGCAGGAGAGGTCAGCTGCGCCCTGTGGGTCCCCTCCCTGGCCGGGGATCGACCTGGCCCTGCAGTGTAGTGGATGCGTCACAGTGCAGCGCTCAACCCGCTGCGCCACCAGGGAGGCCCGAGATCAGCACTTCTTAAATCAGGCACGGCCGCCGTGACTCTCCTCTGAGGACATTCAATCGAAGCACAAGAGCACCCATCTCAGATGTAAGGCCCAACGGGTGTTCTTTTCATCCCCACAGCAACCCCGCGGTGCAGGGGACGCGCTGCCTCAGAGCAGGTTTGCAGGCTGAGGGTCAGTCGGCCCCTTCTGGGGGGTGTCTCTGGCTCTGGACCTGGCAGCACAACTCCGGCCACGGAGCGCGTGGCACGGCTGTGAATGGAGCATGCCCCAGGTACCCCGGGGTCGCGCACTCCCACCGCGGGCGGGCGGGGGAGCCCAGCCGGCCCTCTCCTCTCGGCCGCCCGGCTTTCCCCGCTGCCCTGGGCAGCACCGCCCAGCTGGAGGCGGCCTCGGGGACTGCCAAGCGGCTTTATGATGTGCAGATGGTGTTTCCGCCAAGCCCCTTGCTTTTCATGTTGGTGGCCTCTGGGAGCCGGGCCAGCCCAGATGTCCCCGATCGTGAGAAAACCTCCCCTGGCAGGGCTGGCACGAGATGCCAGTGCCGGGCCCCCAGGCCGGGCTGGCTCGGATCCTCCGCCGAGGGGGCTGGCTGCGGGCTCGAGAGGCGGCCGGGCCCGGGTCACTGTGCGCAGCCCTGAAGATTAGGCCGGCGCGTCTGCGGGGCAGGATAGCACTTCTGAGACCACAGACAAACAGAGACGCTGCCCAGCGAGCTTTTCAAAGGGACTCTAGATTGATCTTTTCTCCTCATACGTGTCGTTTCATCCGACTCTCACGCTATCTGTGCTCGCGGACTGCCTCGCCATCAGAGGAGACGCCCTCCCGTGACAGCACAGTCTCACCCCGCCAGTGGTGGAGGGGCCAAGGTCAGGGGCACGTGTCGCCTCCATCAGACTGGGAATCCCACAGGCAAGGATAAATGTGCCTCCCCATCCAGCCAAGAGGCGCCCGTTCCAGGGAAAATGTGGCTCTGTTGTCTGCTCGCGGCTGGGAGCTCCCTAAAATCAGGAATGTGACTCTCCCATTGGGTTGCAGGTTCAAGGTTGAGTGCTGTGTGTTTGTTTCTTCCATCATTTGAAACTGCCCAGGGATGAGCGGTGTGTCTCCCCCTTCTGTCAGGGCCCCCCAAGAGTGGGCACGAAAGCACTTCTTCATCTCTGGCCTGCCCTGGGCTCTCCTGTAGCGGGGACCTACTGTCCTGGGGGACAGACGCTGCCCAAGCTGGACTCTGCAGCTCTGCCCTTGCTCAGCCCGCCTGGGAAGGGTGGGGACAGCGTGAGCCACGGCAGGTTCTGGAGCCACATGGGGAGAGGAGCACCGGGAGATGTGTGGGTGTCTGGGTAGTGCCTGCTGTAGGCTGCTAAGGAGCCAGCTCGTGCCCCACTTCCACAGGACCTCAGTGACGGTTGAATGAGCGAGCGAGTGAGTGAGTGGGCGAACGAAGCAGGACCTGGTTCCTGCCCTTGAGAAGCTCCCTCCTCTGAGTGACCTTGTGCCTTGGGCCTTACTGCAGCTTCTTTCATGTGCATCACCCTAGACAATCCTCAAAACAAACCTGCAGGATGTTTCATTTCTCCACTTTCCAGATGAGGAATTTGGGGTGCAGAGAGGCAGAGAGAGCTGTCCGAGTTCCTGCAGCTAGGATTTTGGAGAACGAGGGAATTGGGGTGTGACCTCAGCCCTCCGAATGTCAGATGTGTGTCTTTATCCAGGGAACATGCTTGCCATTTAGTTTCAGAGGCACCCAAGACCAGTGTGGATGAAGTGGCCTGTGAACTGAGTGGGGGGGGGGGAACGCTCAGCAGGGCTACGGAGAAGGAGTGACCCTGGTGATGGGGTTTGAGGGTGAGCAGGAATTCACCGGACAGGTTGGAAAAGGAGCAACAAACGTCCCTTTTGGGGGTCGGTGGGCAGGGTGCCCCAACCATGCGCGTGCTTCTGGGCCCTCCCTCTTGGGAGCTGGACTTCTTCCTTTGCTATGTGAGGACGTACAGATGGAAGCCCAGTCTCACGCTGGCACCTCCCTCCCGAGATGCCACATAGTCTCTGCTGGGCCCCACTCTGGACTAGCCACGAGCTCTTAGAAGGAAGAAGGGTGACAGGGGCCAGTGTGCTGAGAAGTTTCCTCTCGGGCCCTGGGAAGAGGGCAGGTCAGTGGAAGGCGGGAAGGACTCTGGCCCTGCATCTGGCCAGAGGGAGGAGGCAAAGAAAGATGGGGGCGGGCAAGCTGTTCCCCAGAAGTGTGACCAGCGGCCCTCTTCCTCTGCACGGGCAGCATTTCTCTCACCTCATCCCCAGTGAGTGCGGGTCCCCTACCGGGCCTGCTGCTGGGGACAGCAGGTGTTGCCCCTGGGGCGCGCGCATGTCTTCAGTAGCTCTCTGGCTGCCATGACGGTCAGGTTTGCGAATGCACCGTTTTGCTGAAGTGGGTAGAATGACCTTGAGCTTTCACGGAGGTCCAGAGGCAGGAAGGAGCAGAGCCTTTCTAGACTGCAGCTTTTAAACTGTATGATGTTCTAACCAGCAGAACCTTAAGGCAAGCTCAGAGATTTGGGTCATTTGCCAAATGGCTTCTGTCTAACCTGAAGCCCCAGGCACACAGCAGGTAAAAACAGCTTAGTGGGGTGCGGTGGGGCGTCTAGAGGACTGCACGATCAACTCGCCCTCAACCCCGCCTGGCCCCCTCAGCAATGTTCCTGGAACCCCAAGTACCCCAACACCTGAATGGAGTGGACCCCATTGCTAAGGGCCATGGGGGGGTGCTGGCAGGGGCTGGTTCTGTTTGAGTTTCATCAGCCGCGGCCATGTGGGGTACTGTCTCCCAGATTCCTGGAGTGAAATCTAGGGGGGCAGTTCAGTAGTAGCACTGCTCCGGTGAGGTCTCCCCAGACTCCCAGCCAGGGGAGCACCCATGAACAAGGCTTTGGAATCTGGGCACCGTGACCCTGCAGGGTGGGGGAAACTGCCTGAGTGTAGGCCCAGCCCCTTCCACCAGAGCAAGCTCAAGTCTAGAGGGGAGGGCGGGGCGTTAACACAAGCCGGGCCAGAGCTGCCCTCACTTCTGTTCCTCTGGGATCTGCGCTTGTCCCACAGCTAGCAGGCCGAGGGAGGGCCTCCCAGGGGCCCCGCAGATCGCCATCTGCTCAAGCCTTGTCCAGGCCTCGCCCAGCCGGGAGCCGTGAGGAGCAGGTTCTGATACG
Source organism: Galemys pyrenaicus (assembly GCA_019455555.1). Lineage (NCBI taxonomy): Eukaryota > Metazoa > Chordata > Mammalia > Eulipotyphla > Talpidae > Galemys > Galemys pyrenaicus. The sequence goes on from JAGFMF010012032.1 coordinate 1,133,744, forward strand.
GGAGCTGCCAGGTCCTTCCAACGGGCTGCCCGCTCTAATTAGGACAGAGGCCTTTCATTTCCCGGCCCTCCCCTCCGCCCAGCCGCACGTCAGCTTCCCCCCGACTCCGTCTGGTCCATGTCAGGCGCCCCTCCCCAGGTGGGACAGCGGCAGGGGCTGGGGTGGGCCGGCCAGGCTGTCAGGCATCACCAGGGCCGACTCTGCATCGAATTCTTCTCAGGCCTGCCTCCGCGGCCTTCAGCCATCCCTCGGCTCCGCCAGGCGTGACCGGGCCCCGTTCGCGCCTTGGCTCGGAAGGCTCCATCCACTCTAGTCTGCCTGCCTGAGATTACCTAGGTGTTCTGGTGACTTTTGAGGGCCTCGCATGAAAGATAACGCCCAAATCAACAAATCTGCCATTGTGGCTTTGAAGAGACTGTTTCAATCACTTTATTTTGTCTTTATGTCAGGTTTGCCAGATGGCTTGGGTCTTCCTGAGGTCCTGTGCCGAGGGGGCACAGAGAGAACTGGTGCTGCTTCAAAGCCCCCCTTTAATCTTCAGCAACATCACAGCGCCTGGGAAACTGCCTCGGCTCCCTCAAGTCTCTCCCACAAAAGAGGCGCGGCCGAGGCTCTAATGAAAGCCAGATAAAGGGATGGCTGAAATCAGAAACAGAGGGAAGAGAGCAGTCGTTAGTCTTTCTTGTAGCTGTTTCAAAAGAAATTCTAAGACAAATTATGGCTTTGGGTGTTTTTCTAAAAGGACTGAGCAGGGAGAGGAGCTGGGGGAGGATGCTTTGACCCCTCAGCACCCGTCCCCTTGCGTAAAAGGCAGAGGAGACTGAAAAAAGGCCGAAATACAACAATAAACCTTCGGCGTGTGCGCGTGGGGATGAAAGGCTGGCTAGCATAATTATGGGCGAGGGTGCGAGGGAGCGGGCGGGCAGCTTTACCTTGCCGCCAGCGCTATTAATGATGAGGCTCCCTCCTTTTTCTTCTCTAGAAGGGGCGCCTCTGGTATTCGGGAACCGAGAGGGGTGTGCCCCACGCGCTGACATTGGGCGCAGGCTGTGCTCGTGGGATGCGTGAGTCCATCGCGTGAGGCCCCAGCGTTTCCCCCGGGGAGGCAGGCACCCCCTCGGCCACGAGGAGGCAAACGCACCCCTAGCTCACCCTCCCCTCCTAACACCCTCCTCGCAGGCTACGGGCCTGTGTCTTGGGGTCTGGGGAGCGGTTCCCTGAGCTGCAGTTCCAGCCCCACCTGCACGGTCTTCCGGGTCAGCCATGTTTCTGGGGAGCAGGGGCGTGGGGAGAGCCCACAGCCCTCTACGGCAGGCCTGGCTTCATGCTCTCCATCGGCCGGACCCAGGCTGCCAGGGCCTCTGCGTTCTCAGCGGGGCTGAGACACCAGGCTCCTCTCACCCCCCAAGTCACCTCCCGTGGGACCCGGATCTTAATTTCTGCTGCTGCTGTTCCAGGGATGGTTGGCTGCTGCTTGGCAAAGCCTTGGGGGAAGGGACGCCAAGCTAAGGGACAGGCAGGTGGCAGGAGGCAGAAAACTGGATGGCATAGGGCCGCTGACTCTGAATTTGGAGAAGATTGCAGAGCCGGCCCACCACAGGACCCGGTCCTCAAAGGGCCCGTCACGGTAGAGATGGCAGGCTGAGCTCCTGGCGGGGTCAGCCAAGGTCAGATAGCGGTTAGGGATACAACACAACCTCATGTTCAGTGCCAAGGCAGAGTCAGACATTCTGCGAGATGGGGCCTTGTGGGATGTGGGGTGAGACGAAAGTTCAGATCCACGGAGAGACAGAGGCCTGTTCTGCCCCCATGCTTCCCTCGGTCTCCCCACTTTGCTTCTTTGCACCATGGCTTTGTGGGCCTCGGTGCGGGAGCCTTGGCTGAGAGGTGTTTCTGGGGCTTTCTGAATACCCGGCCCATCGCCAGGGTGGGGTCAAGTGAGGGGCACTGTTGTGGCTCTCTTCTCTCTTCATTCTCTTCACTTCTTGACGTTCTTGCATTGCACTTGACCCTTGAGAACAGACATGCAGAAATGTAGTTCCCAACTTGGACCCACCCGTGTTAAAGCTTCTCCCAACACCCCCTCTTGTTCTGAACCCCAGAGAAGAGAGAGAGGTAGGTATCAAGAGAGTGTGGCCCCGTCTCCTCCTCTTACTTTTGCCTTTGCCTTCTCCCTGTGTGTCCCCCACTTCCTACCTCTGTTTGTCTGTCTGTCTGTCTGCTCCCCATCCCTTTCCAGCGATGTCCTGCCTTGGTTTCAGTCTTAGGTCTGGAGCCTCGGTGGCCCCCCATCCCTTGTGGCTTCCCAACATCTGCGGTGCCTCCTAGTTGCACCTGTCGTCGAGAGAGGAATCTGGGGTGCTGAGAGGTAGAGAACTGCAGGTGGCTGAGCCAGCTGGGAGGGGAGAGCAGGGGGAGTTGGCGAGGGCTGGGGTGTCATCTTCTGCTTCCACACCGGGGGCAGAGCCAAGAAGAACTGCCTGCTGGGCTGTTTTAGTGGAGAATTTGGGCAGATTAGAGGTTACAAGGAGAGATTTGCCCAGCTCTTCTGTACGTACGGTGCACACTGGACACCCCCAAACTCTCTTCGTAGAAGGTACTGGACAGCTGGGGTGTGTACTGGCTCTGGAGCCACACTCCTGCCATGTGAACCCTGACTCTCTGGCTTCTTAGCTGGATGGCCTGAGGCAAGTGACAGATCCTTTCGGAACTTCACTTTCTCATAATTGTGCTGAGCTCATGGGTTTTGCCATGAGAAGCACACGGGTTGATACATGTAAGGCACACAGGCAGCGCCTGGCACACATGTATGTAAGCCGTGTTCCCACTTGCATCTCCAGCCTTCCTGCTGTCTGTCTGCTTCCTTGGCAGCGGCGACTAAGAGGTACCTCCACCAGTCTGCATGCTTGGGGGTCATGGGGTGCTGGGGTGATTGTCTCGCTCTCTCCTTATCTTCTGGATACAGATTCTCTGCTCATGGTGGGCCTGTGTCCATGTACTGCTACAGATGGTGGAGCCTACTGTGATCCAAGACACAGGCCTAGCCAATCAGAAAGCCTGGCTCCTCAGGCCACAGCGATTGGCTCAGGCAAGGCCATTATGACCCCAGCCGGGTTAGCGTCCTTCCCCAGAAGTCTGCCATCAGACTGTTAGGAGGGATGGTTTAGCATTGTCTGAGATGCCACGTTCTGAGGATGATTAAGCTGTAACCACTGGAAGCCACCTACTCTAACTGCATGAAGGACGTTACGATAGGAGGAAATGAGGTCATCACATCAAGAAGAGTAGAAACGAGACGGGTAGGAGAGGGGCGAGGGAGAGAGGGGAGAGAGGGAGAGGATGATGTCTGAACCTGGCCAAGCCCTCCTGTTCTGTGTGTGCTGGAGTCACTTCCCTTGGGCACTTAGAGAGAGCTGACTTGGTATTCTTGCCAGTGAGGGAATCCTGATGCATGGCAAGGATGGGCTGGTCACCCAGGACGTCTGCTCTCGTGCTCACGTTACTCCCACTCACAGGAGCTCGTGGCCTTTTTAGCTGAGAAGCTGCACCGTGAGAAGAATAACGAGGAGGACCAGGCGATGGAGGGTGGAGAATCAGAGGCTTTGGGGCTGGAGAATTAGCGTTGCCGTTGATTCAGTGCAATTTGAGCCTTCTTGGGTTGTGGTCATTGAGCTGGGCTTCGTTTCACGGTCTTGCAGAAACGGAGAGGGGAGTGGGCAGGTGTTCCAGGGTTAGTTAGCGTGCACTAGAGGCTCAGAGAAAACAAAGTGTGTTAGGAGAACAGAAGCCAGCCTGGTTGAAATGTCAGATAAGTGGGGAAAGGAAAAGTGGAGACTGGAGAGTTCCTTCAGGGAGCAGGGAAACTCTTGAGTTTCAGGTTTATGGAAGTTAAAAGATTTAGAGCTCTGGAGGGGGTGGTTAAGATGGGAAGGGTGAAGTCAGGAAGTTGGCTAGAAGGCCAGGAGAGAAATAACGGCGTCTAGAGTTGGTGGACGCTTACAGTGAGATGACTATCACGGGAATGGACTTCTGTGTTCAGCAGCCACTTTTGTTTCTTCTGGTAAGATCATCCCGAGAAATATTCCCTCCCCTAAACTCAGCGTATATGGTCTCGGTGGGAATGACTTCACACCCAGGCCGGGGGCGTGGTGTAGGACCCTGACCCCAGGTAATTAATACAGCAACACAATTCATACAGCCACCCTGGGTCATCGGAAAAGGTGCAAAGATGGTCATGCATTCCGCTTTACACAGTGGGAATCAGACCCACTACTTTTATAAGATGAATTAGGGACAAGGAATTCTATTTTTCAGTGGATTTGTGAGTGAGGGGAAGTGAGTCTGAGCTGCAGAATGGAGTCACGTGGAAACAAGCAGAGAGATCTTGGAGAGAGAAGGTTCTAGTGGCGACGCCGTCATCAGAGCCCGAGTCGGACACACCCATGGGTCAGTACCCTGCACCCTGTCGTGTCCCACACGATGAATTTGAGTTGCGTTTCCTGTAACTCGTGAGCAAGAGCGTGGGGGTGGGTGCAGTTGCATTGACTAGTCTCAGAGTGTGCACGTGTGTGCTCCGGGGAAAGGGAGGAGAAAAAGGAAAAGGAGCGCTCTGGTCCTCTGCTCCTGAGAGGCTGTGACACAATTCACAGGGCCTGGGTCTATGGGAGAAGATGCCATTTTCATTGGAAGCTGCAGAGTTCATCAGAACTCAGCACACCGCACGAACCCAAGGTGGCCGGTCATTTCCCCACTGTCAGGAAAAAGGAACAAATCCTGAGAGCCCATGTGGACCCCGGGACCTGGCCACAAGAAGAACCTGTCCTGGGCCTTTGCTGGTTTCACTCCCGGTGCGAGAACCACGGTTTACCAACTACTAACCTATCCCCGTGGCAGCCACGGACACTGAGGCGGTGTTTCTTCTTGCTGTTCTACTCTGGGAAGTTATAGGAACCAGAAACTCCATTCTTCAAAAGCAACCGGCAAAGTAAGAGAAAGAAAGTAGGGACTGGGCAGGCCGAAGGCCAGAGCTCAAGCCTTCTTGGTTCGGCTGTGCTCTGCGTCCATGACCTTGGGCATCACTCAGTTGCTTGGAAGACGAGAAAGTGAGGCCAAGAGGAGCAGCAAAGAGGTGAGAAGCACCGGGCAGAAGAGCCAGCTGGTGACCAGGAGGAGCGAAGCCCCAGAGGGACAGGGCGAGTGACGGGCTCTGCTGGCAGCTGGACGTGCGTCCGGTCTGTGGCTCAAGCGGATGACCTTAAGCAAATCCCTCTTGCTCGTCTGAAAGGAAGGGCCAGCGATGTTTCTGTTGAGAGGTTGCTGTGAGGATTACTCAAAGTCCTTCCTCTAAAGATCCTGGCACACCATTACTCAACAAATGCTTGCTTCGCTGCCGTTGCTTTTTTGATGATTTATTATTACTTCTCAAGGCATGGCGGTTTGGAGGAGCGTGTGCGTTAGTCGGTCTTTTAGTTGCAAATAAAAGAAACCCAAATCAGACTGGCTTAAGAACAAACAGAAGTTATTGGTTCACAGACGAGTCAAGTCCAAGAGGACTAATGGATATCAGGTGTGGGTACAGCAGGGCCTCAGCATCACCATCACGCTGTATACCTCTCCACTCCGTGCCTCTGCGTCCCCTGGTAGAGAGTGCATTCCAGGGCACGCCAGCCGTAAAAGACACAGACCTCTGGGCCGTGTCGTTAAATCATTGGTAGCATGAAGTTGCGACGGTGGGAGTATTTATATCATGGAAATTGGCAAACGCTACAAATTAGAGCTTTTTTTTTTTTTTTTTAATAGGAGGAGAGCTAGTTCACCAACAGCTGGCTCACACCAAAGGGAAGAAGACCTCTTTTCCAGGAATTCCAGAAGATGTCCCCGGGCTGGGTCTCAGTGGCCTGGCTTGGATTGGTGAAACAGTAACTGAGGTCAGAGTGCCAGCGTGCAGGGTCTGCTGGCTGGACACGTCCTCTCTGGACCGCTAGAGGCAGCTCCACCCGAGTGCATGGACTGGCCGTAGGGACGGTTCCCTTTATCATGACAGCTAAGCGAGAACCTGCTTGCCTGCAGCAGAAGTGTTTCTCCGGTGCGCACTCTGTGGTTTGGCTGGAGGCTCGCTCCAGGCCGAGCCCGTCTGAGGCAGTGTGCTGGGACTGCTTTGCTCCTCTTCTCCGTCATCCATCCCCCAGGGCCCGGCAGACCAGCCCTGCACGTCTTCCGCAGGGTGACAGCAAAGTCACAAGACAAGAAGCACGGTGTCCTCACAAGGCCGGTGCTTGGTGAGGCACACCGACACTCTGCCTCCTTCTGCCCACAGCAAGCCACAGGCCTGACCCCAGCAGATTCCAGGAGGACGTAAACTTGGCTTCTTCAGTGAGAGAAGCCAGAAAGCCTGGTGCTAAAGGGTTTCCATGTGGAGAGGAGGAAGAAGTGGGGCCATGAAAATAGCTGAACGCGTTCCCTAAAGAAAATCGGGGCACATAGAAGAGGGTGTCCACTGAGGGTGGACAGGGTTGGGAGGACAGGCTGGATGTCACTGTGTGGGCTGTGCATGGGGGAGGGCGGGGCACGGAGGTGAGGCCCCCTTGGGAAAAGGCCTGGGATACCATCTATGTGAGTTAGATGGCTGCCCTCTGTCTCCAGACTCGAGGGAGTTGTCTTAATTTTGTTTCAGTTGCAGACACTGAACAGGGTTTGAGGTCAAGTTCAAATATTTGGGAGGTGATGCCAAGAACTACTAATAAGAGAGTAGGGAAATGAGCAGAGTTATGCTGGAAAATTGGTTGTCTGAAGAAAAAAAAAATCCCTCGATTGTAGTGTCTGCCAGTTTTCACGATGTGAATATTGCCATCAAGGTTCATTTCACGTTTCGGGTACGATGCACCTGAGCGTGGAGTTGGGAAGAGATTCCTAGGGTAGGCTTGTGCGCCGGTCCAAGCTGGCTTCCTCGGACCACTGCAGGTGAGACAGGGAAGGAAGGCAGCTGGGAAAGGTCCATGTTGGGGTCCCGGGCTCAGTTCCAATAAGGCTGTGGGTAGAGGCTTCCCCACGCCAACAGTTCTCAGAGTTTCTGAGTTCAACTCAACCCCATCTACCCGCGGTGGTGTCAGCTTCCACAGGTAACGGGCTCAGTCTCAAGCCCACCTTCCACGCCAGGTGCGCGTCACCAGCCTGGAATGTCACCTGTGTGCTGACCTACACACTGGGGCTCCCCTGCTTCCCTTCGGGCTTGGATGCCTGGCACAGGCCCAGGCAAACTGCCCGAGCGCCTGACCGTTGGCTGTAACCAGAGCTTCGTGCCTGGGGCCAGCCAGATGGAGGAGGCACACAGGCAGGTGTGGAGAAAGGGCTCAAAGCTTCTGAACCCCTCCCAAACACGCCATTTCCCCCAAACCCCTGTGTGTTCCAAACCTCATCTTTCTGGGGTTTGCGGAGGTGTCTTAGAAAGGCATGATGAGCTCATCAGCCAGTGGAGACTTACTCAGCCTCGGCTGCTGTCTCTCCCTGGAGGGGGCGTGTTCTGCCACCCGGGGTCAGATCGGTCCTCCTGGCGCTCAGCCCTGGGCCTTGGGCACTTCCAAAAGTCACCTTATTCACATTAAAAAACGACACTTTGTGGGGCCTCCCTGGTGGTGCAGTGGGTTAAGCAACGCACTAGGAAGCATCCGCTGCCACTGCAGCGCGAGTTCGATCCCTGCTGCCGGCCAGAGAGGGGACCCACATGGCGCAGCAGACCTCTCTTGCCTCGCCCGCTGCTCCCCTCAGCAGTGCATTTCGGTCGATCTGCCTATTCTGCTCCCCGCTCTGTCTGGTGAGTCCTCTCACCCCCTGCACCTCTGACCTGTACCCCAGCTCTTATGTGCATAAATAAATAAATCTTAAAAAAATAAAGTGGGGAGTGAGCTAAAGTACCTGAAAATCCAGCCTCAGACCCCAGCATGCAGTAGTCACATGTCTCCACTTGGACTCCCAGTTCCCCAAGCTCCCTAAGAATCCCCACCCCACAAACGGGCATGCCTTCTTTCCTATCTGGCTCATCTCAGACAGGGCTTCATTTTGGGCTTTGTGTGCTTCCTTCTAGAAGCTCTGCACTTCTATCTTCCCTGGCACCTCTCTGCCCGTACTACCTCTCTCCCATACCTTCTCTCCCTTGCAGTTCCTCTGCATTTCTCTCTGTCTTCCCTGGCACCTCTCTGCCCGCACCACCTCTCTCCCATACCCTCTCTCCCTTGCAGTTCTCTGCAAACTGTGTGAACTCTCTAAAGCTACCTTGGCCACTTGCTCCCTGCCGAAGAGCCTCTGGCAGGCTCCCCATCAAAGTGAGGAGGAAATCCCACTCCTTGCCCGGGTCTAACACGGCCTACAGGGGCTGGTGCCTGTGCGACCTCCAGGCCCATCCTCTCATGCTCCTGCACATCCCGCGACCCGGGCCCCCTGCCTGAGGAGCAGAATTGCCTCGGTTCCCTGAACCCGCGCTGCCCGCTGCAGGCTTCACACACGCGTGCTCCCTGCCAGTGCTCGTCCTGCCTCCAGCCCCGGCCAGCCCGACTCATCCTTCAGGTTTAACTCAAATGCCGCTTGCAGGGAGCTGATGCCGCAGTCCCAGTCCGTGGCCTCGGGAACCCCTGTGCTTCCACACTCAGTTATTTCATCACCTCTCTCCCGTGAAAAGTAAACCGGCGCCGGGGCCGTGTCTGACTTGTTCCTGGCTAACCCCTGGCATTTAGCACCCCAGCCGCCGGGGGCGGCTGCCTCCAGAGTGTCCAGAGTGTCGGTTGGGACTGGGAGGAAAACCCGGGGTTCCTGGCGCCCACGGGAGACAGACTGTGCGTGGCCCCTTTGTCTCACTGCCTCCTCCAATTGCAGAAGAGAGGGCGAGCGAGTGGAGAGGAGGAGGGAGAAGGAGAAGAAAGGCGCTCTGATCCGTGGCCCGGAAGAAATGAACATCTCCAACCTTCCCACATCTCTCATCTAAGTAGGTCACATGGAAGAACGCGGAGTCCCTGTCAAAGTTTCAGGCAAAAACAATAACTTGGTTTTGACCTTGCTCTCTTCAAAAAGCAAGTTGCTGCTGAGCTGCAACATCAAAAAGAATAAATAATTGTTTTTCTTTTTTGTTGTTATGATATGGATCATCTGAACGGTTAGTGGTAAGCAAGCTGCTTTGATTCGGCGCTGGCTCCCCAGCGCTGCAGCCTCTCTTTATGTCAGCAGGCTCCTGTCTCCACCCCAGGATAGCAGAATCCCTTGATTAAATTCATATTTGTTTTAATCTTTCCCTGCGTCTGATCTCGAGCTCAAAGATGGTCAGAGGAAAAAAAGCCGCTGCCCCGCTGCGGCCACGGGGAGGGCCCGTGTCAGGCCCCACGCTGTTCGTTCTGTCCGGCGCGATAAGGCGGCCAGCCCGCGGCGCCCTGCTCTGCCCACTGTGCCGGCCGGTGCCCCCTGCGCGTGGCTGCCGGGACAGCCCGGGGAGCCGCCAGCCTATAGATGGCGGCTGGCGGCCGGCCTCAGCCTCACGCTCCCGGCGCTGGCCAGCGTGCTCGGATTCTCCTTCCAAATTTTACAGCAAGAAATGCTGCATCTCACATGCTCAGGAGGGAGTTTACCCACCTGTCAGTCTGCAGCAGGCTCCGAACACTGGTCGTGCGTTCCATGCCCTGCTCTCGTCTCCCCGCCTCCTGCCAGCAGGGAGCCGGCCTTCCCATGTGCCGGTAAATACCCTTCAGTTCAGAGTGTTGCTTTGTATGTGAACACGTGTTTCTTTTTTTTTTTATTGTGGTAAAATACAACAGGAAAGATTTTAATATACGGAGACATACTGAGTGCCGCGTGGTCTGGGGGTCTGGCCAAGTTCCGCCCCGAGCTCAGAACCCCAGTTCTGCCACCAGCCACCAGCTACCTAGCTCCTCGGCGCCTCAGTGCCGCCACCTGTGAAAGTGGATGGCGTGTTTGTTGCTGCTCCTGGACCTGTGCTGGGGATGAAATGAGCTAATGCTGAACGAAGCCAGAACACTGACTGGCTCACCGGGGACGCTCAGGATGCTCTTTTCGTTACTCTAGTGTTCTAGTTCTCCATTTTAACTTTCGATCTCACACTCAACCCTGTGGCTTCGGGAGTCGCCCGTACTGCTGTTTGTGCATTTCGTCTCTTGCTTTGACCTGCACGCCACACACTCACTTTGACTCCTGAGGGCTGGACACCGGATGGGCAGCACAGTGGTAGGCGTTCCTTGAAGGCCTGGAGGCTTCCGCCCCTGACCGGGCCCCTGGGTGGCAGTGTTTGCATAAGGAGTGAGACTACACATTTTTCTGACTCTGTGGCAAATACACATTCTGTGGCGGCCACTTGCTCTGCCGGTGCAGCACCGAAGCAACCTCAGGCCACATGTAAGTGGATGTGCGTGAGTACGCTCTGACAAGCCTTGGTTTATAAAAGCACGGCAGGCCAGGTGTGGCGGGCAGGCTACAGGCTCCTGGTGCAGGCCGAAGTGCGCTGTGTTCCGCCCTCTCCCTACTGGCCTGCTGTCCTGCCGGCCGTGCTCCCGAGTTCCTGTCTCCCCGTGGCCTCTCACTAGGCCTCTCTGAGTCAGAGGGTAGAGCAGAAGCAGGAAGGCCCGCCCTCTGGCCCCACGCTCTGGCTGCGTCTCATGGAGGATACTAGGCTCAGAGCGCTGGAGCGACTTGTGCACAGTCACACAGCTAGGAGGAGGAGAGGCTGGAGCATGAAAGAGCATCTATTTAACACCGAATTGCATTTCTAATCCTTCCCATTGGGGCTCTGTGAGGAGGGCTGGGCCTAGAGGAGAAAGGAAGTTTGGGGGGAGGGAGGGGTTGTGAAGAAAGAAGGGGAAGGAATAGACCCGGCTCTGTGTCTGGTGGGGACAGGACATCCCTGGCTAAGGACCCGGTGCAGGCAGTTCTGATACTCAGGCTCATGGTGGAAAATTCTGTGTGGAATCAGCATCTTCACTCCCTTTCTGTGATGGGGGAAGGACCTGGACCAGGGAAGGCAGAGACTCAACCACATCTGCTGTGGGCGAGGCTTTATCTGAAGCCGGCAGGGGAGGGCTGTGCCTGGACTACCTCCAGTCCCCCGTACCTGGTGCCTGACGTTTCACTGGTGAGGCATTTAAGGCGTCTGTGCACAAGGACGAATTAAAAATGATGTTTTCCGGGCCTCCCCTGGTGGCGCAGTGGGTTAAGCAACGCACTACGAAGCAAACCGCAGCCACTGCAGCACGAGTTCGATCCCTGCTGCCGGCCGGGGGGGG
>JAGFMF010012032.1:1145165-1193031 GCA_019455555.1 Galemys pyrenaicus
CTCCCCGCTCTCTGTGGTGAATCCTCTCACCCCCCTACACCTCTGGCCTGTACCCCAGCGCTTGTATGCATAAATAAATAAATCTTTAAAAAAAAATAATAAAATCTAAACTTGATTTAAAAAAAAAATAAAAAATAAAAATGATGTTTTCCAGCTACTTAACAAAATAATTCTGTACTGATGTATAACACACCTAGAGAAAAATACTCACATGACAGAAGCATGACTGTTTACAAAGTGCACCTTCCTGTGGTAGCCCACATCAAGAAACAGAACCTCATCAGCACCCCAGAAGCTCCTTGTGTCCGGATACCTGCCACATCCCAAGGACACCCACTTTCTTGGCTTCTAACAGCATGGATTAGTTTTGTCTGATTGCCAACTTGAACTCTGAAGAAATCACCAGCGAGGGGTAGCCATCTGACTTGCAGTTAAACGTGGTTTCAGTTAGATGTGCTTTTTTGTGCTGGCTTTGCCTTGTCCAGGAGAGAGGCGGGGGCCTGGGGTCTTAGCTCTCACTAAGCAGGATTGAGAGGGACTTGAATAAGACCTAGCAGGGCTAGACATATATTTATTTCTCACTTTCAGGCTCAGGTGTCAAGTCTGGCTTATAACGTCAGAGTTTTCTTTCCTTCAGGGGGATTTATATTTTAGGGCCTCAGTTCAGTCTCGTTTTCTGATTTCATATAACAGAAGTGGGTGATGAAAAACAAGCATACGAGAAATGGAGTGGAAGAATACTGAGTAGCTCATAGAAGCAGCTAGAGTTCTCTGAAGGGGAGCCCTGGCTCTCCCAAGATCACACAGGGATGTTTCTCCAAAGTAGAAAGCATATTTGGAATCTGGGAAGGGAGAAGAGAGTTCTGAGGAGCAGAGAGCAAAGAAGAAGGAGGTGGAAAAAGGTGGGGCGGGGAGGAGTAAGGCAGAAGAAAGACGGGAGAGGTAGACAAGGAGGCCAGAAGAAGGTGGGAGGAGGCAAGAAAGAGAAAGGAGGAGTTGAACGCAAGAAGAGGAGGAGGGAGAGAGAAGTCCTTCTTTCCTTAGAATTTGACATCTGCTGCAACCCCCTCAGCCTCTCGACAGCACGAGTACACCAAATATGAACCCCAGTCTTCTCCTAAAAAGACTTTCAGGCCACCCCCACCTGCCACCCCCTTGTGAACTACCTGGGAGGAACAGGAGGACCAGCAACTCCTTCCTCCTCCAGGGGCTACAGGGTCCCCTGAGTACTTCGCATCTTGACGCAGATTTCAGGGTAGTGACTTGGCTGCCAGGGGCGAACTACAGCACAGCAGAGACTCAGCGCTTTTCTGCTAGTGATTGGGCCACTTAAAGTCCCAGCACCATCCAAGAGTGGAGCCAGACAGAGGGGAAGAGCCCGCGCAGCTCAGATGGAGGCTGAGCTTGACTCATGACTCAGAAGGAGTTCCCACCTCTTCACATCACCGTGCAGTTCGAGTTTCACATTTAAAGACTTAATGTTGTTTCCAGGCACAGCCAATTAATGAAACTGTTCATGCCTTTGTCACTTGAAAGTTTCGTTTTTCTTCATGAAAACCACCGGAATAGGAAGTCGGGACATAAGAATGTGAGAAGTGTTGCTGAATATATAAAGTGAGCAGTGCTGAGTTTAAATACATTTAAAGTTAAAAAATTCAAAAGTGGTTTTCAGATCGTCGTGCTTGAAATAAGATTGAGACTGTTGTAAAAATTCAGCATTGGGTATAAACGAAGTTGTCCATGAAAACATTCATTTGAACATATTCGTCTTGGGCATTTCACTTAGGACCAGAGACAAATTGAAACAACAACAACAAAAGACATTATAAAACCATGGCCAGTCAAGATTGTCTGAAAGTTATGAAATTAAAACATTTAAACATAGAAGGAATCAGGCAAGATGATGGTGGAGTGAGTGCGTCAGGCTTTGCTCACAACGAAAAGAGAAAAAATAAACCCCAAACCCCAAAACAAAAAAAACCCAAACAAACCCTAAGGGAAAACTGAAGACCACAGCATACAATAGGGGCACCAGTCTAGGGGGAAGTGTAGGGAACTTTAAGTGAACTTTGCTTGGAATGATAATGGGCCGGTGTAGGCCAGAGGGGAGGGGCGGCTGTGTGCAGCCCTCCTGCAGCTCTGCGCCTGGGCACACGCCAACATCAGGGCAAAGACCGGCCACTGCATGGGCGAAGGGGTGCATGATGCACCCAGGACGGAAGGTGCGTGCTGGGAAGCTGCAGAGGTGGAGGCACAGAGACGGGACCGCTGGTTGGAACCTGAGGCTGGTAACACGAAGGAGCCATAGCGCGAATGAGGCCAGAGCACCTGCACGTCCATACAGAAGAGGATACTTACTGGACGCCCAAACTGAATATCTGAAACTGCCACCCAGACTGAAAGACTAGAGCGCCAGCACCCACTGGTAGACGGCGGGAGCAGACACCGAAGATAAGACTCTGTGGTGGAGAGAAAAAGAGAACAAGTCCCAGATGGGATACTGAGCCCGAGGAAGAGGCCTGGAGGAAGGGCTGCCGCAGATGCCAGCACACAACTCTGGCACCACAGCACGACAGGGAATCCAAACTGCTGAGTCTGTGGAGGGGATCCTTCGGTGTTCACTGCCTGAACCCGGACCAGTCCCCTAACTATACCAACACGTGCAAAGACAGCTGTTGAGAATCTATCCCTATAAAAACTCATGAAAATAGAAAACAGGGTCTCCCTGGTGGCGCAGAGGGTTGAGCGCCACACTGTGAAGCATCCAAGGCACAGCAGCACAAGTTCGATCCCCGGCCAGGGAGGGGCCCACATGGTGCAGCAGACCTCTCCTGCCTCACCCACTGCTCCCCTCAGCAGTGTGTTTCAGTCAGTCTGCCTGTTCTGCTTCCCACTCTGTCGCTGGTGAGTCCTCTCACTTCCCGAGACTCTGGCCTATACCCCAACTCTTGTGTGCATAAATAAATGAAATCCTAAAAAAAAAAAAATTGGAAACAAAACAGAAGGACACATGGCAAGTGGCAAAGCAAAAGGCCCTGGAAGGAGTCTGTCTCGGCAGAACTGGGGAGCATGACAGAGGACACTGAGGGCAGCAGCCCTAGCAACGCACGGATGTCACACCAGCCAAACAGGCAAGCAAACCAACAAAACAATGGAGATATAGAACGAGGACAGAAAAAAGATAGGGAAATATGGGGCTGCTCCAGCTAGAAGTAATGAAAATAAAAAACACTACAGGCCCTCCCTGGTGGCGCAGTGGGTTAAGCAACGCACGATGGGGCAAACCGCAGCCACTGCAGCACAAGTTCGATCCCTGCCGCCGGCCAGGGAGGGGACCCACATGGCGCAGCAGACCTCTCCTGCCTTGCCCGCTGCTCCCCTCAGCAGTGTATCTGAGTCCATCTGCCTGTTCTGTTCCCCAGTCTGTCTGGTGAATTCTCACCCCCCCACAACTCTGGCCTGTGCCCCAGTGCTTGTATGCATAAAGAAATCTTTTAAAAAAAAACACTATAGATGATTTTAAAAAACACAATGCAGAGAAACAACGGGCTTGAAAACACAATGTCTGAGAACACAAGACCAGAGCAACATAGAGGGAAAAAAGAACAACAACAAAAGTTAAAACAGCACAAGAGTCCTCTGGGACAACTTAAAGAGCGGTAATAGTCATGTGATGGGGCCTCCTGGAAGGAGAAGAGAAAGTCATGGAAAACTTACTTCGAAAAATAATGACTGAAAACCATCTCGATCTGGGAAATGAATCAGAAGTTGTGATCTAAGCGATCCAGAGAGCTCCAGACAAAATGATACCTGCACCAAGAATAAGACCTACACCAGGACACATAAAAACAAAGCGCTGAGAGCCAATGATGAGGACAGCTTATTAAAAATAGCCAGAAGAAAAAGGTAACCCATCCAGGAACACCAATCAGACTTTTCAGCAGAAATATGGCAAGCACAGAAAGACTTGAAAGAGATCTTTAAAGTGCTTAGAGGAAAAGACTTCCAGCCCAGAATCTTTTACCCAGAAAGATTAACAATCAAGTTAGAAGGAAAAGTCAGGAGCTCCACTGAAAAGCAAAATGGAAAGAACTGATCAGTATCTGGCCTTGCAGGGAAGGAATCCTAACAGGGTCGTCATAAAGCATCAGCGCAACCAGCATCCAGACAGCAGGTACCTGCGTCACCTGACACGGAGCAGGAGGAAAATAACAGTGGGCCCCTCGGGACTAGACTGTCCAGTGGGTCACACAAATCACCCATCACATACTAACCTCAGCACACCCTTCAAACACACAAAACAACAGCAGCAACACAGAAGACAATGGAAATGGAACTTAAGCAAAGCACAAGAAGCCGTGAAAAATAAAGCCGACAAGACAAACCTGAACACTGAAACCTAACACCTAAAACATAGCGAAAATGGCAATGAGCACTAATGCTTCAATAATCGCCTTAATTGGAAGTGCTGAGAACTCACCAATCAAAAGATACAGAGTGACCAAGTGGATTTAGAAACCAATTCCACCCTTCTGCTGTTTACAGGAAACTCACGTTACTAACGA
This sequence comes from Galemys pyrenaicus, assembly GCA_019455555.1. Lineage (NCBI taxonomy): Eukaryota > Metazoa > Chordata > Mammalia > Eulipotyphla > Talpidae > Galemys > Galemys pyrenaicus. The sequence continues at coordinate 1,149,731 of JAGFMF010012032.1, forward strand.
AGGCAAGCCTAGACTTAAGGGCTGGCAGACCGTTGCACAAGCAAATGGAAGGAAACAAACCAATCAGAAACAGGTATCCTTAGAGCTGACAGAATAGACTGCTCTAAGTTAATGAGAGATTGAGAAGGATACTCTATTAGGAATAAGGGTCTAACACACAAGAAGAAATAACACTCAGATATATACATACTAAGCATGGGGCACCGAGACATATAAGGCAATAACAGAACATAAGAGATATTAATAAAACACAATAATGTTAGAGCACATCAATACCCCACTTAGAACAATGTGTATAGCAACAAGACAAAGCATAAAAAGGAAACAGCGGCTTTAAATGAGGAGCTAGAAGAAACGGATCTAGTAGACACCTATAGAATACTCTGTCCCCAAACTGCTGGGTACACTTTTTTTCCCAAGTGCATATGGAACATCTTCATAATAGACCATATCTTGGGGCACAAGTCAATTGCCAATCAATCCACAAAGATCAAAATTACACCAGGTGCTTTCTCTGACCACAATGCCATAAAAATCAGAAATCGACTATAAGGAAAAGAAAATCTATGAATACTTGGAGACTAAACAACTTGTGGCTTAATGACAACTATATAACAGAGGAAACTCAAGCAGAAATTGGAAAAAAAAACACAGCAAAAATGGGCTTAAGGGGGAAGACCATTGTAATACTGGCCCACATTTAAAAGCAAGAAACATCCCAAATATGAGCAACTTGAAAAAGAAGAAAACAAAAGACTCAAAGTTAGTACAAGGAAGGAATTAAAATCAGAGAGAAATAAGAGAAATAGAGGGCCTCCCTGGTGGCGCAGTGGGTTAAGCAACGCACTATGAAGCAAACCGCAGCCACTGCAGCATGAGTTCGATCCCTGCGGCCGGCCAGGGGGGGACCCACATGGCGCAGCAGACCTCTCCTGCTGTGCCCGCTGCTCCCCTCAGCAGTGTGCTTCAGTTGATCTGCCTGTTCTGCTCCCGGCTCTCTGTGGTGAACCCTCTCACCCCCCCACACCTCTGGCCTGTACCCCAGTGCTTGTATGCATAAATAAATAAATCTTTAAAAAAAAAATAAGAGAAATAGAGATTAAAAAATACTACGCACACAAAAAATATCAATGAAACTAAGAAGCAGCTTTTTTTGAGAAGATAAACCCGTACCTGTGCTAACAAAAAAAAAAAAAGAAGAGAGAGAAAACATTAAAGAGAATCACAAGTGAAAAGGAGAAATGAGTACAGCTAGCCTAGAAATACAAAAGATTATAAGAGATTATTATGAATAACTATATGCCAATAAATTTGATAACCTTGAAGACATGGATAAATTTCTAGGTCAACATAGCCTACGTAGTCTACAAAGACAACTCAGGGAGAAACAGATGCGTAGAACAAACTGATTACAAGCATGGAAATTGAAACAGTAATAAAAAATTTTCTGAAAAACAAAAGCTCAAGACCAGATGGCTTTACAAATGAGTTTTATCAAATTTTAAAAGAACTAATGTCTAGCTTGCTCAAATCGTTTCTAAAAATACAAGCAGGAATGCTCCCTAGCGAATTTTATGATGCCAGCATTACCTTAACATTGAAGCCAGACAAAGACAACCCGAGAAAATTGTAGTCTTATATCTGTGGTGAACATTGATGCAAAAAAATCTCAGCAAAATCATAGCTAATTGAATCCAACAGTATACCATAAGGATTATATATCATGATCACTTGGGATTTATCCCAGGGATGGAAGGATGGTTTAATATTTATAAATCAATTACTGTAATACACCATATCAACGAAAGGAAAAATAAAAGCTATATGATATCAACAGATGCAGAGAAAGCATTTGATAAGATTCAGCACACATTTATGATAAAAACTTTCAATAAGATGACAATAGAAGGAAACTACCTCGATGTAATAAAGTCACATGTTGCAAACCAATAGCCAATATGATAACGGTAAAAAACTGAAAGCTTTCCCGTAAGATCTAGCCCAAGACAAGGATGTCCATTGTCACTTCTGTTTCACCTGGCACTAGAGGTTTTGACCAGAGCGATCATACAAAGAGGAAATAAAGTGAATTAAAGTAGGAAAAGAAGAAGTGACGCTATCATATTTGCAGATGATAAAATGTTATCTGTAGACGATCCTAAGACTCAATTAAAAAGTTATTAGAAACAAATGAATACAGCAAAGTGGCATTTACGAATCAACATACCAAAAAAACCACAGCTTTTATATGCAAACAAGGAACAAGAAGCAAAAAGAAAAGACAATAACTCCATTTATAAGAGCTTCAAAAGGAATGAAATGTGTTGGAATCAAACGAACAAAGGATGAGAAGTATAAGATGTTATTAGAGGATTTAGTGACATAAGGAGATGGAATAGCAGGTGCTCATGAGTGGGGAGAATCCAGATAATCGAGAATGACTATCCTCACTACAATGATATGCATTTCCAAGGCATCCCCATCAAGTATCTGCAATATTTTTCAAAAAATCTGAATTAAAAAATACTGAAATGTATATGCAACCGCTAAAGGCCTCAAGTTGCAAAACCAACTCAAAGGAAAAAGGAGAGAGAAGGAGCTGCCGTGTTCCCTGACTTCAACCGTTACTATAAAGCAACGATATTAAAAACAATATAGTATTGGCACAAAAATAGATCGATGAACCAATGGAAGAGAATCAAATAAATCCACATACATATCAGTACCTAATCTATGATAAAGCGTCCCAAGACCTTAAGTCGACTACTTATGACATTTGAACATCGATCCTGTTTCTCCTTTGGGGACCGGGTTTCATCATGGTCAGATAGCCCCTGATGAGGAGGGAAAGGCCCTCTTCGTGGAACGATGCTAGCTGATGAACAAAGGAACAGAACAATCCAAAGTGGCCGTTCTGTCATTATCAAAGAAATAGCCAATCAAGGTCACCCATGGAAGTTGAAAAGCTGACAGGTAACTGGAATTTTGCATGACGTCGGGGTACCAGCCACCAGGCTACCTACATGTGGAAACTTGTCATGATACTGGCAAGATGAGGCTGCCGCCGCCCACCCAGGACTCAAGCTCAGCACCACGACTCGGCCTCCGAGGTCCCGGCCCTCCTGGCAGGTGCCATGAAGGAGACCACGGCCTAGCCCGGGAGGTGCTTTTGCCCATGGCTGTTGGCTCTGCCTCCAGCCAACCCCTTAGCCTTATTTCTACCTTTTAGAGGTCAAAGGGACTACTACAGCACAGCGCAAGGAAACAACCAATAGACAAATCCAGATAAAGTCTAGTCAACAGTGTCATGGGAGAAATGGAAAACAAGGTCAGGGCTTCGTTCCAGATGGAAAGAAGGCGTAACAACCAAGTGCCAGGCTGGGCTGGTTCACTGGGTGCTGTTTAAATAACATAAGACATTTTGGGAACAGATAAAGATTTGCGGGCCCATAGTAGAGTTGTGTAAGATGGGGTAGCGGCATTGTGGAAAGTCCTTACTTTCTTGATAGTGCCTGCTGGGGCATTACTGTCCACAGTTTACTTTCAAATGGTTCAAGAAAAAGTGAAAATAAAGATGAGGCCGGTATGTTCAGTCTAGAGAGAGGTTTATGAATGTTCATTTTCCTATTTTACTTTTCAGTGTATTTCAAACATGTCTTCAAAAACTTGAATACAAAACTATCCCAGTGCATGTGAAAACGATTAAACTTAGTCTCAGTCTCAGCACCAGCCACGGAGATGTGGAGGCTGTGACTGGCTCAGGAAAGGAGCGGGATGTGAGACGCTGACACTACGGCCTGCTCTGGCCGCAGAAGCCTGGGGGACACGTAGGGGCGGGCCTGGGTGTGGGTGCAGTGACGGCCAGCGTGCATGCCGGTGGCCTGCCAGACTCTCTGGGAGCCACGGCCAGGGTTTATGTGCCGTTTACAACATTCATTCTATACTTTGGCATGTGGGCCTCCCTGGTGGTGCAGTGGGTTAAGCAACGCACTATGAAGCAGACCGCAGCCACTGCAGCACGAGTTCCATCCCTGCTGCCGGCCAGGGAGGGGACCCACGTGGCGCAGCAGACCTCTCCTGCTGTGCCCTCTGCTCCCCTCAGCAGTGTGTTTCAGTCATTCTGCCTGTTCTGCTCCCCACTCTGTCTGGTGACTCCTCTCACCTCCCTGGATTCTGGCCTGTCCCCAGCTTTTGTATGCATAAATAAATAAATCTTAAAAAAAATACTTTAGCATGTGCACAAGAAGTACATGTGTAAAGGTGACTGTGCCTTTAGAAAATCTAAAACAAAGCGAAGCAAAACAAACACCCCACCAGGCCTATCAAATGCATGTGGCATCTGCAAATGGGCTGATTTCACTTTCACCTCCCTCGATGTATGGGTAGACCTTGGATTCCCAAGCTGTGATTCCTGACTTTGGCTGCTAAGGACTGCAGAGCTATAAACCAGGTAGCTGCCTCCTGTGGCATTAGACTTCTCATCAATGAACATGACAAACTTGAATGATACACTGTCTTCTAGGCTTTTTTTTTTTTTTAGGAGATAAAATAAAACATGACATAAACAAGCCATTTAAAGCAAACCATTCGGTAGTATTTAACACTTTCACAGGGTTCTACTATCACGAGCACCTCCCTCTGCTAGGAACTTTCCATATTCTCAAATGGAAACTCTGTACCCCTTTCAGTGGCGATGTCCCAGCTCCCCAGCCCCTGAAAACTAATCTGCTTCTGTTTATATGGATTTTTACCTATTCTGGATATATCATATAAATGGAATCACATACTACGAGACCTTTGGTATCCGGAGTCTGTCACTTAACACAATGTTTTCAAGGTTCATCCTTCTAGCACTTCATTCCTCCTTACGGCTGAACGAGATGGCGGGTTTACATCACAATCTGCTGGCCCGCTCATCTGGACGTCTGGCTTGCTTCCATCCTTTGGCTGTTGTTCACAGAGCTGCTGTGGATGTGCGTGGACAAGTATCTGTTTCCTGTTTTCACACCTTGGGGTCCATAGGGATGAAATTGGTGGGTTCTACAGCAGTGCCATCTTTAAAATTTTTTGAAAAAGATTTTATTTATTTATGCACACAAGATCTGGGGTACAGGCCAGAGGTGCAGAGGGTGAGAGGACTCACCAGAGACAGAGTGGGGAGCAGAACAGGTGCAGCTACTGAAACACACTGCTGAGGGGAGCAGCGGGGAGACAGGAGAGGTCTGCTGCGCCCTGTGGGTCCCCTCCCTGGCCAGGGATCGAACTGGCGCTGCGGTGGCTAAGATGTCCCACAGTCCAGTGCCCAGACTTTTAAGGAAATCTCTCAGATCACTGAAGAACCTCTGAGATAAAGGAACCCCTTGTGCCACCAGGGAGGCCCCATCTTTAACATCTTTGAAGAGCTGCCACAACTGTTTTCCACGGCCAGTGGAACCATTTTACGCTCCTGTCCACAAAGTTTGAGGGTCCTAATTCCTCCATCTCCTCGCTAACTCTTGCTGTTTCCTGTGTTTTGAGTGGCGCCATCCTAGTGACGTGCTATCACTGTGCTTTGATTTGCATTTCCCTCATGAGTCATGGGGTTGAGCCCTTTTCCTGTGCCTTTGGCCCAATTTGTGTGTCATCTTTGGTGAAACAGCCTTTCAAGAACTTTGTCCATTTTTGAATTGAGTTGCCCTTCTTGTTGTAGGGTTACAGCAGTTCTTTCTATAATCCCTTCTCGGGTTTAATTTGCAAACTTTTTTTTTCCCGTTTTGTGGATTATTTGAGAAAGTCGATTTTTCTGTATCCTCACCAACACTCACTGTTCTGTTTTTCTTGCTGCATATGGTGATCAAAGTCTTGGTTTCTTTATCTCAGAGGCTCTTCAGAGACCTGAGAGATTTCCTTAAAAGTCTGGAATCCAAAGGAGGAAAACTGCTTTCCCAGTCTTTCCTGCTTGGGAATTTGCAGTTTTTGCAAATTTGACGAAGCGTCAGTCCTTCAATGTCAAGTCATTGCGTCCGCCTTCCCCTCCCGCTGCGTAGATCCCAGGGCCTGGGGATCTAGGGCCTACCAAGTCTTCTAGTGCCTGCCGGCCTGGGCACACACGCTGCACTCCAGCCTCCCTGGCACTTCCCTCAAAGCCCCTGCTGCTCCAAGAACCATGCTCCTCCCAGACTTCCGAGTCTGCCGGGCTGGTTGCCACGCCTGCCCTCCCAGGCAGCTATGGGTGGTATAACGCTTCCTGCATTTGCCGCACAGAAGGCCGCTCAAGCCCGAGGGGAGCAAAACCAAGGTCAGTGTCAATGCTGGTCCCTTCAGGAACCGCTGGAAAGATCCCACCGAGGTTTTGAGTACTGGGCCTGTGCTGTCTGTTATCTCCGGCAAACCCCACCAGGCACGCAGGCGGCCGTGCCCTCCGCTGCTACCGCTTGGAGGCTGGGGATGATTAGCAGGTGAGCGAAAAGCCCCCCACGTTCTAGCTGACACTTAGCCATCCGTCTTCACTGTGCAACCCTCTCACTGCTGCAAGTTTGAGTCCCGCTTACCAGCTCTGTGAGCTCAGCTAAAGCAAGCATCCCTCCGGCCTTAACTTTCTCTGTTCTATGAGGCCAAAGATTGCGTTTGCATTAAATTAGTGAAAGCATGTGAAACACTGGCACATGGCTGACAGAGAGCGGGCCACGAGAGAAGCCACTGCTGCCGGGGAAAGGCTGGAGACCCAGGGCCAGGCCTTTGTCTACCAGGTGTCTGAGAGCAGCAGAGAAGTGGGCAGAGGGAGGAGAAAGCCGGAAAGCAGCTATGGTTTTGTGAGTGGGAGTGGACGCAGCCCGGGGCAGGGCGGGGGACGTCATCATGGAGTGGGACAGCAGGCACGTCCCAGGGATGGCGATGCGGCCTGCCCCACCACCTGTGCTGATCGGTCCACTTTCAGGGGCTAGTCCAGGCAGCTCAGCTGTGCCCTGGGTTCCGCGTGTCCACTGTGGTCTCCAGATGGCTGCTGGGCTTGGAGGGGGGGCAGGCTGGCGGCGGCTGGCTGAGTTCTGAGAGCCTCAGTTTACCAAGTTGGAGCTTTGAATGTTAGCCCCGTCTGTGGCCCCTTGCTCTCCCTAAAGATGGAGAGAGGGCGCTGAGCACCACCCTATGTCCAGGGCACGTGCAGGCAGTGGAGGAGAGGCCGGGAGCTGCCTCTTCCTTTAACCTGAAGCCACTGGCTTCAGCCCGCTGGCCCTGGGGCTCTGGGGTTCCTTCCTCCTGTTCCATGGGAATCAAACCTCCTTGGTCCCTTTTTCCAAGTCAGCTGAAAAGTTCCTAATCTCTTTGCAAACTGTCAAGTATCTTCTGGTGCCTTGAAAGGTGATTTTCTAAAAGCACATCAAACAGTTTTGACATTTGCTGCCGAGCCATTGAAAGTCCCACGACACACTCGCCATTGGCCTCCGAGGCTCAACTGTCTGCAGATAAAGGTTGAGGTGGCAACTCTTGTCACAGACACAAGGAGTCTGCTTGTAGGAGCTGCAGCTGGAGAGAAACATATTCTGTAAAAATTAATCTGCTGCTTTGTCTTGGCCAACAATTTATTCTTTCATGAAAGCCAGGCCCTGGCCCCAGTTGAATTCTGCACACATATTTTTTTGATTTGTTGAAATTTGCAAAAACATGTCAGTGGCCCTGCTGCCTTTGGGTTTTTATGTTTAGCAAAATAATCCCACGGCATTGCCTTCAAAGGGCGCTCAGCATCACGCTTCCCCAGCCCTATTGTAGCCTTCCAAAGAGGGAGCGGCAGTGCTGATTCGCCCGCATGGGGCGTGGGGTGGAAGGTCGCTCCTCCACTGTGCTGTGAGGGGCTACCGGCCGGGACCATCCTGAACGGGTTTACCGAGCCAGATGCCTGCAAGGGTGAGCAAAGGAAAGAAATGGGCCCAGTGAGCTGGGGTGGTGGGGGCGGTGCAGGGAGGGAGGGGAGACAATGAGGAGCGGTGGGGACTGAGACAAAATGGAGACACACCCATTCTCACTGGAGCAGCTGGCTTCAGTGTGGAACAATTGTTGCCGTGTGGGAATGTGGGCCCGGTGCCCTCAGAGCTTCCCGTTTTCCAAAAGAAGCAAGGCATTTGGCATGTGAAAAATGTGAAATCTGTCCTTTTTTGTGCGTTGGCCCCAATTCTCTTCAAACACTCTGGAGGCCAAACCAAGCATGTCTGGCTCGTGGGACTGCCAGTTTGCAATCTCCAATCGAGGAGGCAGAGATAAGGACTTGGAGGGAAGACTCACCTTTTCTCTTTGAACTGGTCATTCAGTTCAGTGGCCTCATTTTACAGATGGGGAAACTGAGGCCCAGTCCTCAGCGATCTCACTGACCTTTCTCCTCTACCTACTGCCTTCCTCCTTCAAGACTTGAGCCTGTCGCTCTCCAGGATGTGAGACTTGAGATGCGACCCCTCCCCTGGACTTGCATTGGATGCAGGAGCCTAAGGCCCTCACCACTCAGTGAATGGCCTCTCTTCAGTGGTGGAATTTCAAGGACGGTAAAGTTAGTGGGGCGAGGACTTTTCAAAACGTCCTCAAGGGCTGGAGATTGTCCCCTCTGCCCTGTGCAGGTGATCCGGGGCAGGCATTCCCTTAGCAGCGTTTGGGATGTGTTCCTGCTCTCTCACAAATCTGCCAGAGGCACAGGCGCTTCTCAGGAGAGACTAGACTGCGGGGCCCTCGGGATGAATACCTGGCATTTTCACGCCTGCGGGTCTCATGGAGTTCCCGAGATGGTGCTGGCTGCTGGCTGGCTTGGACGGTGGCACCTCTCTCCCTGGGTGCTCAGTAGAGAGACTCTGAGCTGCAAATACCTGCGTGGGGACTTCCCCGGGCGTAGCCAGAGCAGAAGTGGTTTGCTTGGAGAGAGGAGCGGGTGGCACCATCACCTCTGTGTCCTGTGGGCATGAAGGCGGATGGGCCGAGAGCCTTCGGCCCAGCCCCTGCTCCTGGCATGTCCTCCTCCTGCCCGCACTGCCCCATGTGCGGCCCGTCAGAGTCCTGGCCACCAAATTAGCCCTTTGTGATTTTATTTGGCTTTTATTGGCTCAAGCTGGATATTGAGATGGAGCCAGATGTGAGGCTGGGGACCACTTGAAAGGCCAGGTAATTAGCAGCATCTGCCTTTGCCTTCTTATCTTGACAGCCGACACACAGAGCGGTGACCTGGGAGCTGGGAGGCAGCTGCCTTCTCCACATTAAACGAGGCAGAGGTCAAAGGGCAGCCATCCTGGGTCTGGAATGCCGCCATCTGTGTGTGTGTGCACATGTGTGTGCAAACATGTGCGTGTGAGTGAAGAGTCATCTCCCCTCCTATTGCTCTTTTGCACGGATTTAGTAAGGACCACCTGCCAACCTCTGAACACCCGGCATAGAATAAAATTCATGACTAATTTACAGCGAAACACATAGATCTGAAATACACAGTCCGATAACTTGTCACGAATGAGTAACATTCACACGACCCAGTGGTATCTGAGTATTACCCCAGAAAGTTCTGTACACGCCTTTCCAGTGAACCCTCCTGCCCTCACACACAGGCACCCACAGGTCTGGTTTCCGTGACTGTGGGTTGGTTTCCACGGACTCTTAAATATCATGCAAACAGGATCACAAATGTAAGCACAGACTCACAATCTTCCTGCATTTCATTGCTTTGGACCAACGAGATGTTTTTGAGATTCATCCAGTTTGTCATACAGATGTGTACTTTGTCCTTTTTTATCGCTGAATACTACTCCATGCTGTGAATGATGACGATTGGGATATCCTTTTTCTGGTTGAGGGGTATCCAGGCTGTTTCTGGTTTGGGGTTGTTGTGAATAAAGAGGCATGCTCGTTTCTTTCAATGGCTACATCACGAGCTATCATAAATTTCGTGGTTTAAAATGATACAGGCGTAGTAGCCACGGTTCCTATGGGTCAGGGGTCCAGGGGTGGGTGAGTGGGTTCCGGAGACCTGGTGTCCTTTGCTATGTTCATAGACTTGTTGGTGGGATTCGGTTCCTGGTGGTTGCAAGCTTGGGGCCCTGACTCCTACTGGTCACCTCCCATTTTCTGCTATGTAGGCCTCGGACCCAGGAGCAGTTTGTTTCTTTGAGGTCAACAGGTACACTCAAACCTCCTTTCTTCCTCTTTGACCTCCAGACCCATTTCTAAAGGCTCACCAGATTAGGTCAGGCCCATCCAGGATGACCTTGACTTTGGAATCCCTTTGCCTTTGCCAAGTGAAGTCTCCTACCCACAGGAGCATCGTCCCATTATATTCGCTCTCAGGGTGTGGCTAGCAGGAGATGGGAATCTTGGGGACCCTCTGGCAATTATCTCACTTAAAATAAATCATTTCTCATGGCTCTCTTAGCCCTGGACTCAGTGTGTTTTAGGCCCACGCACTGCCTCTTGGCACACGCCCTCTGGTCCTTTCCACCTGCCACGCCAGACGCAGCTGGTTGCAGAGCGCGGGCCCGACGCCGGCAAGGTCCACTCTGGATGAGGGTAGTTGCCTCCTTCTGTGTTACAAAACGCCTTGTTCTGCACTCCTTGGCACTGGAAGCCAAATCTGAAGTCTGATAGACGCCAGGTAAACGTTTTTTGACTAGAACCCACCTCGGGGGATACTGAGAGCGTCACGCCGTGCCCCGTGGGGAGACACAGGTTCTGGCTGTCCCTCAGGAGCTGCTGGTATTGGTGGGGGAGGGCTGATGTAGCCTGTCCTCCCCCTGGACCAGAAGGAAATGTGTGGGCTCTTGCACAATTCAAATCTAGCCACTCACTGACCATCCACCTAGCGGCTCTAACTCATCAGCAGAAAATCCTTTCCTGCAGGAATGGTTTCCCTCGGGTGGGGCTTGATGCAGCATTTCTACTCCGTGACGCCAGAGTTTGGGCTGAAATCTGCTTGGCTTTGGCCCCGGAGGCTGACCAGCCTTCAGCTAAAACCACCCACCTTAGGCCCTCGCCAGGGACAAAAGAGGTCTGATCGGGGGTTCCTGAGAGACCAGACCACAGCAGCCCACGTACATGTCAGGCTTCACGAACCACTTCAGGCCTCCCGGAGGTCAGATGGGGCCACTGCTGAGTCTGCGACCTTGGGGTACGCCACGGTCCCCCGCATGAGTCTTGACAAGTGCCTGGAAGGTGGACGACTGGGTGCACATCTCTCCGGAAGGCCGGGCTCTGGAGCTTCCTGGAATCCGTACTTAACTTTGGTCTCCAGGCATTTCTGAGACCAGAGTCATTTGACAGGGGTCCACCTTGGGGTGCCAATGCCCCCTCCAGCCCATGCCCAGCAGGCGCGGTGCCATCTGGGGTGACGGTTTCCTGAGGCAGCCCTGCGTCGGATGCCCCAGAACCCCTTGTGTTCCCTGGTCCCGTCATGATGACCCACCCACGCCAAGCTGCCCCTGGAGACAGGGCACCCACGCCCACCAGGGAACAGCCCGCAGATAACGGACGTGAGGGGCTCAGGCGAGCTTGGGGGTGCACATACTCCCCAGACACTGTGCCCTCACCCTGGCCTCCCTGCTGGAAAATGGCTCTGCAGCTGAGCTGTGACTCCAGGCCAGCTGCCCCTCCTGCAGAGAAATCTGCCTTTAATTTAGGAGTTCTATTTCTTTCTCTGCGGAGAAGGCTTTGTGGTACCAATTAAGAAACTCTTTTATCCCCTCCTGTGTGAGAAGTGAGGAATTTGGGGACTGCCCAGTAAGCTCTCCTCTCCTTGCCAATTTTCAAGGAGGGTGACCCTCTCTCTCCTGGGCAGGGCACCCAGAAGGATGCTCTGGGACCAGGCCTATGCTCTGCCTGGCTATCTCCTTGCTGCTTCTCACCACCCCACTCGAAGGCCCATTGCCGTTCAGTTTGCAGAGGAAGAAACTGAGGCTCGGAGAGGCCACTCACTGTCTTGCTCAAGGTCAGGGGTAGTTGGCAGTGGGGCCTGAGAGCAACCCAGCGTGGCCTGACCACAGGGTCATGGTTAAAAGCGGCCCATTATGTTGATAGACTATGGTATTTGGTGTCTTTATTATAGGACATCGGAGCCAGAAAAGCGTACAACCTAGGGCAGATGTGGCCACAGTTGGCACAAGTTAGAGCTTATTCTCCGCGGAGTCTCCAGGGTGTCTGCGTGAAGGCCGGGGCTGAAGCTCCTGGAAAGGATCAGCGCTCCCGAGGGCGTGTTGAAGGTTCTGCTAACCTCTACCCCTCTCGCTGTCAGCTTGCTGTCCCTCTCTCCCCCAACTTGTGTTCTGGGCATAGGAGGTGGCCCGCTGTTTGGGTCTTGGGGGTCTGGAATGCCGACTGTAGGTTTTCACCCCATGGGCACGTCCTCCTTCGACCCCCAGAGATAAAGCTCTCTCGTTTATTATGGAATACCGCACCCCTTCACACCCCTTTCAGAAAGCTGATCCCCCTGCACTGCGTTTTCTTGAGTCTGGAAAACATTTCAATACAGAGTTGATACAACAATTACTTTACGTACCCACCATGTAGAATTAACAAGACAGTGTTTGCTACTCTGCCTCAATTACAAAACACCAAACCGGGTATCATTTGAAACAAAAATCCTTTCTGAAATCTTTGTGTGCTCATTACGTCCTCTCTTTCCAGAAGCTGCCACTGAGATGAATTAACACCAGACGTACCAGCCCATGTCTTCATATTTTTATGACAGGTTGACCGAGCACTATGTTGTACATCATATAGCGTCTTGTTCATATCTCTCATATCTTTTATATGTTCTTATTGTTTAGTGTCTTGGTTTATTTATATCCAGTTCAGTATCAAGTTCATCTTTTGGAGATTTTTGTTGAGCTACCGAGTTCCAGATCTGTATGGAGCTGCACTGATAAATAAGGCCCGAGTGTAAGTTCTCCCCTGTTCAATCCACTCGGCGTGGTTTCCTAGGAACCAGGTTTGGAGAGATGTTTGTGAGCACCAAGTGCACTGGGCGGTGTTCTCAGGGGGTCGCTGCCTGAGGAGCAAGGGGGAGCTTGAACCGCGATGCATCTGGGACAGAGACTCAGCGCTCCCTGCAGGGAACCGGGATGGCCTGTTGGAGATGTCCCGGGTTGGCAGACAGGGCCAGGCCTCTGCACCCCTCGCTGTCCAGCCACGGAGGAAGGCTGGGCAGTGGCAGCGGTGTTGGGAACGCCAGCTCCACCTGTCGAGTCAGGCAGCTGCCAGGACCTTGGCAAGATGCTGTACCTTGGTAAAATGTACGTGTGTTGGTGAAATGTACGCGTGTTGGTAAAATGCATGCGTGTTGGTAAAATGCATGTGTGTTGGTAAAATGCATGCGTGTTGGTAAAATGCATGCGTGTTGGAGAGTAAAATGCACGCACAGTTGGCACTGGTGTCATTTCGCCGTGCAGCGGAAGCAGTGAAGGTTTGAGAATTCAGTGGCTTGAGACCCGCAAAGTTAAAAGAACAAATGATTGCGACTTGTGCAGTAGATCCGGTTGGCCTCTTCAGGTTCTGGAGGCAGCCATATCCCTCACCTCAGAATGCGGCTCTCTTCCAATGCACCTTGTGAAATGGAAATTAACCATGACCCTGTGGTCAGGCCAAGCTGGGCTGGTCTCAGGCTCCGCTGCCAACTACCCCGCTGGCCTTGAGCAAGACAGTGGCCTCTCTGCTGGCTCCGAGGGACCCAGAGCAGGGGCTGGTTGTCGTGCGAGCATCACCGCCACTTGGGTTACGTGACCCTGCCGGCCCTGGTTCTGGAGGCCTTTGTGATGGGGAAGATGCCATGTGGCGCGGCTGGCTGGCACCAAGAGAAGCATAAGACTGCACCGTTCGTAGGGAAAGTGACACCTCTTTTATAAAACAGCTCCTGGAGCGTAGTGGGTCTGGTTAGAGACGGGCCACTTGACCATGGACATAGGTGACTACGCAGCCCGTGAGGCGCGGTCCATCCGACCAGCTAAGTGAAAAGGTGGAGTGGACCCAAAAGCAATGCATCGTACGGCGGGAGTGAACCGGCTAAGGTGGGAGCAAGCGAGGCCTGAAGGCCCCCCTGGCGCTGCATGAAGGGGAACCCACACGTCCTCGTCACCTGCCACTGGGCACTGGTTTCTCCCCTTCGGCTCACCCAAGGGCGTCTTCACTGGGGGATGGCTTTTGAGAAACTGACGGGGGAGGGAAGAGTCCAGACATTTTTTTGAGCTCTTGTGTCTGGACGTCACTGAAATGTTCAGGTCTATGGGCTATCCACATAGATGAATGTAGACTCCTTTGGAGAGAGACTGGGGGGCTATTACCACGGACACCTGCAGTGGTGCCACAGGATTCTTCCTCATGGCAGCTGACTTCTCCTTCAGTCAGTGGGTTCTGGCTCTGAGGAACGATTTGGGTCCAGACTTCCCCTGCCCCCCAGTGCACACTTTTCTTGGCCCACATTTTCTGGGGACACACTGGTTATTCCACAGTGCTTGCAATTCTTTCTTTTCAGTAAACACATAAAAATGTCGGCTTAGCACCAAACCACAGGAACATGCCCATAACCGGCTGTGTCCACTTTACAGTTTCCAGGGACCAGCACAGCTGGACCTGCAGCTTCTTCCGGGGCTATGGCCCCAGTGAACGAGGGCAGAGCCGGCGATGACCCACGCTCAGTTCCTCCCAGCTGTCGGTGACACTCTGGGCTGTCACTATTCATGCGTCCCTTCTCCTGATGGCTCCTTCTGTGTCCTCTTTCCAACTGAGGGGTGTGAGTTCCTAAGGCCCTGGTTTGTGTCTGAGTGGCAGGCCAGGCGTGTCTTGTTCCTTGAGCCCTTCAACCACGCCCGACTTGGTGCTCCAGGGAGCCTTTAGAGGGCGCCACAAGAAAGCCGTGAGTGGGCGCTGTCACTAGAAAGACCTCACCGTGGCTGGAGGTGACAGCTTCCCACCCTACTCATCCTCCGGCGAGGGGGCTGGCCGGTGGGTTGTGAAGCCTGAACATGGCATCAGGGGAGCTTTGGGGTTGGTGAGCTTCCATGGGCTGGAAGGGAGCAAACGGAGGGAGCACAGTCTGTGTACCCGCCCCCCACCCACACACACCCCTTGCCTCTTTGATTTGTTGAGTTGTAGCTTTCTGACGTGAGCAAGAATGTCCAGGAGACTTTTTTCAGTGAGGGGTGTAAGCTTAGCTTATCAGCGAGCGCTGGACCCAGAGGCCTGCCTTTCCCGGGAGGGGTGCGGTGCCCCTGGGCAGTGTGGGAGGAGGTGCCCAGAGACCGCAGGGGCGGCTGGCCTTGGCCTTGGAAGGACACTCTCTAATCTTATCTGCCCTCTTCTCCGTTGTTTCTGAATAAACACATTTTGTTGTTGGAGCAACTGTTTTTGTTTGAGGTCAACAGCACAAGCCAGTAATCACAAGTCAAGCCCTCTTCTGAGTTCTAGGAATCATTCCAGTGGGTTATACAACCCGAGGAGGGAGTCGCAGGAACCCCTGGATTTGGAGTTGCCAGGGCAGAAGAGTGGGTCACTCGGAGACCCCATTTTCCACTGGCATCTGCAGTGAGGATAGTCCCGTGGGACTGAGCCCTTCAACCGTGGGGTCAGCCGCCAAGCAGCCAGTGAGCGTCAGAATTAAGCTGGACTGTTGGACACCCAGATGGCCCGCCCGACCTCGGAGAACTGGTGGCAGGGAGAAACACGTCGAAGCCCTCAACAAATATTTGTTGAATGGACAAAAGAACAGGGGCTCACATAAAACACATATATCCTGTGTCCTGTGCCGAGCGCTTTCCATTCACTCATTCAAAAAGCCCTTTTGAGTGAGTACCACATGCCATGTGTGGGCTCGGCATTTGGGCACAGCTGTGAACAATTGGGCCGATTCAACGAAGATGTTTTTAGCACCTACTGCATGCCATGCATGGCGCTGAGCGCGGGGGACCCAGCTGTGAGCGATTCAGATCCAGGCCACAAATACCCACTGAATCCCAGACCCTGCGCTGGGCTGGAGCAAGCAGCGGGGACAACGCCCGCCCTGCGTGGATTTGCAGGACCTGAGGAGGCAAATCCTCTGATCCTGTCCCCTTTACGCTTGAGGAAATTGCATCTCAGAGAGGTTAATCACCTTCCTCAGGCCGCACAGCCAGGGCGGTGGGGCGAGGCCGACCCCTGGCCCATCTGAGGTCAAACTCGTGCCCTCTTTGGTTTTGACCGAGTGCTCATGTCGGGGTGAGTGAATGCGTTAGGGCTCCCACATCCCCCGGCAGGCCTCCCTCTTCTGCGCCTGCCCCCACCCCAGCCCTGCTCACTCTCCGATACACAAAGCTGCAACCACTGCCGGCGGCGTTCCTGAGCGACACCCCCCAAGTGCCGTAATGTGTTTTTGTGCACAAAACCCCGTGTTCAGCAAATTGTTGTGACCAAGACCCTATCCAGTTACCTGCAGCATCACAGGTATGTTCTGTGGTGCTGCCAAGCAAAGCAAAGCAGGATACTTGTAAGAATGTGAACCATTAGAGAGAAAAAGCACAGCCTGGCAGCCCTGGCAGGCGCTGTTGAGCGGGAACCAGACGCAAAGCAAACAAGAGGGGTCCGTCTGTGCGGGCTCGTGTCTTTCCCGGTGGGTCCGCTGCCCCGGCCCCGCGGCCACGCTGTCAGGGCCACCGGCCACCTGACTGTGCTCACGGCTGGCCCGCGTTGGGCGGTGCTGGGCTTTGCACGCCCTGACGTCTGTCTCCTGCGGTGGGCTCCGCCTGGACGGCCGCCGAGCCCAGTGATTCGGAGAACCGGTGTCCAAGCTGCACCTCCCGGCTTGGCTTCACCTGCAAGAAATAGCATTAGGCTGTCAGGCAGTGATTTGGTTATGTTGGCATTTATTTATTTAATTTTTAAAGATTTATTTATGCACACAAGAACTGGGGCGCCGGCCAGAGGCGTGGGGGGTGAGAGGATTCATAGAGACAGAGTGGGGAGCAGAACAGGTGGATCTACTGAAATACACTGCTGAGGGGAGCAGTGGGCAAGATAGGAGAGGTCTGCTGCGCCATGTGATTCCCCTCCTTGGCTGGGGATCGAACTCGTGCTGCTGTGCAGCGGATGCTTCACAGTGTGGCGCTCAACCCGCTGCGCCACCAGGGAGGCCCTGAGTTTGCATTTAGTAATGATCGCCCAGCTGCTCTTTGGAACACGGTACAGGGGCCAGGAGGCCAGCTCTGGAAGCCTTTACGATGAGCCAGAGAGGGGTATGGGGTGGCTTGGGCCAGGATGGCAGCGATGGGAGTGAAAAGAGGTGGGTGAGTTTCCAACTGGCTGCTGTGGCGGATGCCAAGGGCTGCTGGGAGGGTCTAAGAAATAAATATTGTGGCCTGGAGTTCCTGTGGAAAGGAGGGGGCACCTGGCTTGTCCAAGTCACACTCGGTCCTCAGCAGGTGAACTTGCCCTGGCTGTTTGCTCCTAAAAGCCTTGAAAATAGGGGCATCCTGGTGGTGAAGAAGTTAAGCACCACACTATGAAGCATCTGCAGCCGCTGCAGCACGAGTTCGATCCCCGGTCAGTTTGGGCGGGACCCACAGGGCGCAGCAGATCCCTCCTGTCTCCCCACTGCTCCCCTCAGCAGTGTGTTTCTGTCCATCTGCCTGTTCTGCTCCCCACTCTGTTTCTGGTGACTCCTCTCACCCCCCATTCCCGCACCTCTGGCCTGCACCCCAGTTCTTGTGTGCACAAATAAATAAATCTTTAAAATGAAAAAAGAACTTAGTTATCCTATGAAGTAAATGAAAAACAATCAGGATTGAAAGTTGCCCCCCGCCCCCTCCACTCTGATATGTTGAAATTCTAAGCCTCAGTGTGACAGTGGGGGGACGTCATGCCCATGCAGTCCTCTTGAGTGGGGTCTGTGTCCTCGAAGAGAGGCACCTGGAGGGGGCCGTGCCCCCCCACCCTGTGCGGACACAGGCGGAGGCTGCGCTGCAAACCAGGAACCCCGTCTTCGCCATGCTTGCCCCTGGCCCTGGACTGCCAGGCTCCGGAGCTGTGAGCGCGTATCTCTGAGTCTAGTTTGAGCCAGCCAGCCGGTGCTGTTTGTTTTAGCAGCCTGAATAGACTCAGCCAGACTGTGTGTCTTAAAAATTCAAACATGAACACATATTTGCTTTAGAGCCTGAAGAATTCTTATAAGATGATGCTTTATAAAGAGCTTTCAACGGCAAGGGGGCATGCTCCGAATCCAACGTTAAATTAAAAATAGAATGAGGTTACAGAATCGTCCAGTGTTAACTTAAAATTAAAAACCAAGCACGTGGGAGGAAATAAATATGCAGACATCGGCGTTTGGTGTTTCGGAGTGAGGGTGTGGTGATGTTAAAAGATGGCCTCAGAGCCTTTGCCCTTCTTCCCACTGAGAAGAGGAAGCTCCGGCTTCTCCGGCGACTGCTCTAACGTGTCAGGAGGAGCGCGTCACGTCCAAGGCCAGGCCACGGAAGGCCGTGGAGTTCCCATCTCTACCGTTCTTGGAGCCCTGAGCTGCCTCTAGGTAAGGAGTGCGACCACCCCGAGGTGGCCACCACATTCTACCCGAGGTCCACACCACGTGGCGGCGCACGAGTGGACACGGGTCAACGGTCTGCTGATTCACAACAGTCCAGGGGCTGGACGGGAAGGAGCATCTTGATGACTCCATCGGCCGTGTGAGTCTTCTCCGCTGAGGCTGCGGGCATCACGGACTGGAGACTGGGTTCCCACTGGGTCCTGTGCAAACTCCTGACTCACGGTCTGGGAGCGTAGTTAAGTGGCTGTCCAGGGTGCTCTCTCTACTGTGTCAATAGATAACTGGATCAAGGAGAAAACGGCAAGATTTCATTCTTTAAACTGTTTTTTTAAAGATTTATTTATGCACACAAGAGCTGGGGTACAGACCAGAGGTGTGGGGGGTGAGAAGATTCACCAGAGACGGAGTGGGGAACAGGCAGATTGGCTGAAACACACAGCGGGCGAGGAGAGGTCTGCTGCGCCACGTGGGTCCCCTCCTTGGCCGGCAGCAGGGATCGAATTGGTGCTGCAGTGGCTGCGGTTTGCTTCATAGTGCCTTGCTTAACCCATTGCGCCACCCAGGAGACCCCGCTTTTAACTATTTTTATGGAAACTTCAAGCTTTTTTATAATGAGCATATAGTTTCTTACGAAGAAAATATTTTATAAGGGAATTTTTTGTTGAGTGACTTAAGAGAGTGAAGAGGGGGGAAATGATGGGAAGTGAAGGAGAGAGACTGGTGAGAGAAAGAAGGCGGGAGTGATTTGTGGGAAGGCCTTACTGCATCCCTCTCAGGAATCTCGGGGCTCAGAGAAACTTCCCCTGCACCCTCCTTCCCTCTGCCCTGTTCCCTGCACCACCCTGCCCTGGGACCAGGGCTGAGGGCAAGTAGCAAGTGGCTCTGGGCCCGATGGCCGCTGTGTGTCTTTGTGCAACTCCCTCGACCTCTCTGAGCACATTTTCTCACCTGGGTGGGGCACACACATGCCCTGGGCACACCTGAATGTGGAAGAAGTGGCCTTCCCGCCAGGGCGGCCCCTCTTTCTCCTTTAGGGAGTCTGGGAAAGGCCTAGGGTCCCACGGGAGAAGGGACCTGCCCCCAGCCAGCTGCCCCCTCCCCAGCCCTCTGTGTGGGCTGCCCCTGGGGCCAGGGTGCCAGACATGGAGTGGGAGGCTGGGGCCCAGGCAGAGGCCAGGGCTGCTGCAGTCCCTCCAGGAAGCCAAGTGATCCCTCCCATAAACCTTTCACCCCTGCTTGCTCTGAATGAAGCCATTCAGAGTCGGAAACCTGACCTGCCAATGTTTTATACATTTATGCATTGTCCTGCCCTGCCAGCGTTCTCCTGGGAGGTATTATTTTTAGCCCAAGTATGGGGGAGTGAGAGAGCTGGGGGCTTGCAGAAGCTCGAGGGTCATCCACCTGCCCACTCGCCCACCCAGGGCCCCTCCCCCGTGCAGTGGCCATAGGCAGAGTTAACACAGTCTGTGCCCAGCACGCGGCGCTACCCTGGGCCAGGCCTCCCCCGGGGTGGGGTCACGTGGTTCCAGGCTGCCCTGGGCAGCCAACCAAAGCAGCTGGCCGTCACTGACACCTTGCAGCCTCCTCCCAGGGAGAGCTCACCCCATCCCCTTCCAGGGGGTGGTTCAGGGTAAGGCCGACCTAGGGGTGCGGGACAAGCATGTTTCTGAAGCTGTGTGAGGGGATGTGGCCTTTGTCGGCCTTCTGAAATTCTTCGGCTGCAACAAACCGTCCTGTGGCTGCTGGGGTGCTCATCTTTCATCACCCCCGGCTTCCCTGGGCCGTGTCCCGTTGATGCGTGGCAGACTGATTGTCAGCGAGTCCTGGATAACACTGCTTCAACCAAGCTCCAGCTGTGGGGTATTTGTGAGCACCACTCAGTGTTAGTGCTTTTCTGCACGTCTTTGAAAATATGGGGCTCCTTTTGTTGCACAGGGAAATTGAGGCTCAGAGAGGAGGGTGACGTGCTCAAGGCCACGCAGGGAGTTATGGGGGAGCTGGACGCAGACCCCAGCCCAGCTGACCCAAAGGCACATTCTGCACGCTTGGAGGCCAGACCTGGTTGCTTCTTTAAGGTAAGAGCCAAATCCCAGGGTTCAGGGTTTCTCCTGTCTCTCCTTCTGATAAAAAGTCAGAAGCTACATGTGGGGTAGGAGGAATCACGGAGATCACCCCTTTACAGTGTTTATTTCTCCCACGGAAAAACTGTGTGAGTGCATTCACGCAATGCTACTTGGCGCCCTGGGGCAGCCCCCAATGAGCTGGCCCTGTTTAGGGGTTCCTTCTGCTCTGACCCAGGATTTCCAGCCACGCCTTCTCCCTAGGCCTCTGTCTTCCCGAGAGCAGGAAGTCACTCAAGCCCAACTCATAAGCTGTGGAGGACGTGAGGTGGCTGTTGCAGAGGCAGACCTGACTTGTCACCCCAACCCCGTGAGGCCCCGTTCTGCTCGGCAGCTCCGTCCCAGACTGGCTGCCACTGCAGCAGCAGCCCAAGCATGAGGCAGGTTGCTCATCTGAAACGTCTCTGGCTCAGAGCAGCTGTGGAATCATCACATGGACGAGGAAGAAATGCCACGGATGATGCAGGTACCAGTCAGCGGCCTTTCAACAAGAATTCAATAGAGGGATTGACGACACGAGACACGAGAGAGCTGAGAA
The DNA here is from genome assembly GCA_019455555.1 of Galemys pyrenaicus. Lineage (NCBI taxonomy): Eukaryota > Metazoa > Chordata > Mammalia > Eulipotyphla > Talpidae > Galemys > Galemys pyrenaicus. The sequence goes on from JAGFMF010012032.1 coordinate 1,170,882, forward strand.
GCCAGGACAGTCGGGCGAGGCAACGGCAGGAAGTTGCTACCACCTCTGGGCTGGGGGGAGAGTGAGCAGAAGTTGGTGCTACGGAAACTGGGAGCTATGCCAGCGGGTGGTTTGGGTGGGACCCCAGGCCCAGCACAATCTCTGTCGGAGACACCGCAGGAAGTGCAGAGATGGAGGAGAGAAGCACCTTGGCTGGCGCCTGTTGGTCAAACCACCCTGGGAGCCAGGAGACGAGGGCCCTGGGAGACAGGTCCTGTGATGCTGAGTCCCACAGGAGGCTAGGTCCCAGGACCTGGGCCCCACAGGCAAAGACTGACGCAAGGTCATTCATAGCAAGGACGCAGTGGCTGGGACACCGCAGTGGGACAGCCACCAGGCTCGCCACGCCAGTAACGCCCTTCACCCCGTGGCGGCCCTTTTGCAGACAAGGAAGCTCTGGCACAGGGTCACGGAGCGTCTCAGCCCAGGAGCTGGAGAACCGGCTCAACGCTGGCCCCTCCCGGTGCAGACACCCTGAGGCTGCCTCTGAGCGTGGCCCCCCTCCATGCTGCAGAGCTGTGCACGTGTTCTGTCCCCCTCTTCCACTTGTGGGTGTGGAGGGGCAGACAGGCTACAAGACCCCCGGTCACCTAACTCATGATGGGATTGGGGGGGCTGGGGCTTGACCTCAGCTCTTCCGACGCCAGCGCTCATGCCCTTAACTTTTGGGGTGGTTGAGGAAGGCCTGCCCGAGCGCTGCCCGGAGCCCCGCCCCTGGCCATTCTGGGCTGCCCCACGGCCCTCTCTAGCTCATTAGCTCTGCCGGCCGGCCGGCCAGGCTGGGTGTGGCTCAGGCATGACCCACACGCCCAATTAGAGGAATTCAAAGCTGTTTATTTATCAGTGACTTAAGCCCATTCGATCATGAAGGATGGAGCCCAAGTAGTTCTCTGAAGCCACTGTCCTCCCTCAGCTGTGCCAAGTCCGCCTTTGATCTGCTAATCCTGAGTTTGTAAGTTAGGAGATAAGCAGGCGGAACGAAATTCTTTTCTCTCTTGGTCCCCCTGAGCAGCCATGAACCCCACCGTCCCAGACCCCCCGGGCCTGTGGCCCCCTTGCTGCGAGCACTCAGACCGTTGACGGAGGGGCCCCACATACCGGTGCACACAGCCCACCGCGGGCATCTGCTGCCTCCGCCTCCTCGCGCAGCTTCTCCAGGCTGCCCGCAAGCCGAGGAAACCAGGAGGCCAGTCCAGCCCCAGGAGGGGGAGAGGGGGCCTGCTGCCCTGTCTCCTCCTTTTGATCCCCCACTAATCTGCCCTTCCATCCGTCTTGAGCTCAAGGGCTGGGTGTGCCCCAGGTGTCAGCAGGGGACAGACTTCAGGACGAGAGAGCCGCCCCACATGGTGCAGGTGCCGGGACCCGAGTGCTCACAGTCAGCGCTTTGCAGCGCGTGAAGACGGTCGGGAGATAAATTCCAGCTCTGACCAATGCCATGACCCCGGGCCACTGGTTAACCTCTCTGAACCTGCTTCTTCGTCCATAAACGGGGCAGTGATGCTAGCTGCCTGCGTTACCCCAATTCTCCCTGTAGTCTTACACGGAGACGTCGGCAGTCGGGTGCAGAATAAAAGCTTCATAAATGCTGCTGTGGGGATCTGGGGCTCCCCTGTAATGCTGGCAACCTGCATGGGTACCGTGCTTCCCACTTATCCAGTCAGTAGGAGCTCTGTGGTTGCTGTCTCTCCCGCAGACCCCAGCAGAAAAGAGGGGTGCCACTACCCGTTGCTCAGGCCAGTACCGGGAGAGGGATCCCGGGAAGCGGCCTCGAGACCCACACGTCAGAGCTCTGGGGAGGTGGGACGCCGGCCAGGCATTCCTGCAGCAGCTGTGACTGTCACAGACTGATGTCCAGCCCCAGGCTGACCAGGGCCAAGGAGTCAGGTCAGTAGGTCAGAAGGGGCCAGGCCCACTTCCGGGGGCACAGCGCAAGCGTCTTGGGCAGTCCGAGGCGGGCTGGTTGGAGGGCCGGGCCCGGCACGTAGCCGTCGTGACCGACTGCAGGTGGAAGTCACTGTTTAGATGCAGACAGTCTATCAGGGCAAAGGCTGAATCTAGCCAAGGGGAGGTCGAGGAGGAATGGCCTGGTTAGGTGCCTTGGAGGAGGGAGAAAAAAGTGTGGGTGAGGAGCCCTGCTTTGGGAGTCTGACACTCTAGTCTCTGTCCCCTGCCAACTCTGAGTCCTTGGCTAGGTCCCCAAGCATGGAGGACATCACCAACACTGCCCAGTTTCTAAACTCCTCAGAGCAGACTGTCTTCTCCAGCCTGTGTTACCCACATGCCGGCGGAGAGCACCCCATTAATAAGATGTGTATAAAATAAACCCAAGTCGTCTATTGGGTGGGATGAAGTGGGGGCCTCGGGCCCTTCTGAGACTTCCGTGCCTCTCCACTGCCCCCGGTTCTGCCGTCACTTCCGGTTTGGACCCTGCTCCCCATCTCCTCTCTAGCTGCCTCTCTCCTCCCCACAACCGTGTCTTGTTCTTGACCCTGTACTAGCCCCAAGCTAGATGAAACTTTTTCTCACGTGCCCCCCAAACGCCACCCACACAAGTCATCCTTGCGCATGGTGGCTCAGGAGGAGAGGAAGGTGACATTACAGAAGCTGACGAGCTAAAACCTGCATTGATCTCCCTCTCCGGAAAAGCCCCCAACGGTCATTTCCCACCCAGCATCCTTTTATGGGGCTCCTGCCATTTCACGCCACTGTTGCTTCATTATCCCCTCCCAGACATGTCTTCAAGGCCCCTCGTGCACATGCAGAACGGCCCAGCAAGACATTTTTCTAAACAAATTTTTCTCTGTAAAAAAGACTAAGGAACCAACTGTTAAATAAATAGCTTTTTCTCTTAATACTTTTCCCCACATGCCTCTGCGTCCATCTCCCCTCATTTATAAATGAGGACTATCACCTCTGGCTTTGCATTGCATACGCCTGCTTTGGGGGATGAAAATGGAATAACACATGGGAAGCAAAGGGGCCACAAAGATGCTGGAGAAGCTTCTTTGGAGTAAGTATTCCATGATGACAGGAAATGGTGCTGTCAAACTGAGGAAGAACTTGGGTCTCTTCAGGCTGAAGCTCCAAATAGGAAGTTTGTGCCTTGCTGACAAAATAGCTCTTTGCTTGCCCACCGCTGGGGTGTGCCGAATGCAGCAAGGTGGCGCGGAGATGCTGAGCTCCCTGTTAGAGGGAGAGAAAAGATGTCCTCCTTGTCTGATTCGGGCTCTTTGTGGGCCAGGAGTCTGTTTTATTCTTTTTTTCCTTTTTGCCATATGCAAATCTTCCTCTCGGCTTTCCTCACAGCTTGACAGATGATTGGTTCTTGCTTTCAACATCAAAAGCGAGGCATATATTTTTTTGCTTATGCGCGACTGGGTCTAAGTTCCCAGCACTGAAAGAAGACAATACAGTTTTCCTGCAGGAGGGAGACTGTGTAAATATATATTAGTTTGGGGAGAAGAGATGAGGAGTGATAAAATATTCAGAAAGGGGTTTGCTCTTGAGAGGTGTTATTCTGCACAGCCAGGGAGCAGATTAATGACACTGTTTGCAAGGGAGAGTGGCCCCATAAAATATGTATTAGTGGGGTTGGTGGTGGGCTAGGCCAGAGTGCTCAGAGTGGGCTGTGTGGGCCCCGGTCTCAAATCGGGGACCCCCTCTAGTCTCCCTCATCAGAGCTCCTAAAATCTGGCCTTAGGGAGCCAAAAGTGGGATGTGTTGGTCATACCAAGCCGGGTGTAGGGATTAAATGGGCTCTTTGGTAGGAGCGATGGGTGGGGTCGGGGGGAGTTGGCAGGGCTGGCCCTGCCCTTAAATCGTTTAGCCTTTCTGTTTCTCTGTTGCTTCTACTATAAAGTTAAGACCTACCAGGCTTGTGTAAGTGGCAGGAAGGTAGGGTTGTTGGAAATGAAGCAAGATGGAAAAGTTGTATTTGCTAGGTCTCAATAGCTGGGAGAACACTGTATATGACTGGAGGGAATTCTTTGATAAACCAGTTGTGGTGGCGGTGTGAGCCCTAAGCAGCATTCTTGAGTAACAGGTGGTAGTCCCCAGTTGCCTTTTAAAGTGGACACTTATGTTAACTTTAGAGTTTGGCTGAAAAAGGGTGCAAGTTTGGGGGTGGAGCTGAATTGCTTGGAGGAGTAGCAGAGAAGGGAGAGGCTGAGGATGTAGTGTTGTTTTTTTTCTTCAAAGGCTTTTTTATTTATGCATACAAAGCTGGGGTATAGTCCGGAGGCCTGGGGGGTGAGAGGAGTCACCAGAGACAGAGTGGGGAGCAGAACAGGCAGATCCACTGAAACACACTGCTGAGGGGAGCAGCGGGCGAGGCAGGAGAGGTCTGCTGCGCCATGTGGATCCCTCCCTGGCCGGGGATCGAACTGGCCCTGCTGTGCAGGGGATGCTTCACAGTGCGGCGCTCAGCCCGTGGCACCACCAGGGAGGCCCTGTAGCTTTTATTTCTTATTAAAAGTTGTGATTTTCCCTCTTGATAAACTTGCAATTTTCTTACCATAAGGCATAGAACTGAGGCTTGGTTTGCACAGTCTCAAGCTGGAGTATTTTGATTGTTGCACTGTCTGTAATGGAAAGGTGGGTGTTGCCCTGAGCTACACTTGCTCATGGTCTCCCTGCCCTACTCTGGCCAGCCGGGGGCCCTGCCATCACCTACCCCAAGCCCAGAGGAGCACCCCTGGGACTAGGCGGACGCTGTCTCGGGTTGGGGTGGCAGGAGGTAGTGAGGGCCAGTGGCGATGACAGTCCAGGTGGGCCATGAGGCCTGGGAGGTCTGTTCCAGGTGGGGCCCTCACAAGTCTAAGGCTTGCACATGAACTGAGGCTTGAGATGCTCCAGAGGGTCAAGGAGAGGATAAGGTTAAGGACGTGTTTGATCCCAGGGCATGTGGAACCTACTGGATAGAAGTGTGGGGTGTGAGGTTGGGGGACTCTAGCAGCTTCCACCCTCCCCAAGGAGTTGAGTCCTTGTGACTTTCTCCAGGAGAGCTGGGGTGGTGAGCAGCCCTGAGGAGATGGGTAGGTGAGGGCTGGGAGTGTCTCGGGGGTGCTCTGATAGAGGGGAACAGTCACCTCCCCAGCAGATGTCTGCAGCCACGCTGGGCCCCTGCAATGGCAGATGCATTTGGTGGGCTGTCACCTGCTGAGGACCGCGAGCGTGAGGATGACAGGGCCACGTGGCACTGTGGAGCTGGTGGCCTGTAGCTTATGTGGAAGGTGATCTCAGGAGGCCCCGACAACAGAGCAGGGCAGTCCGGTGGGTCGGGGCAGGTTTCCAGCCTGTGCACACCGAGAGCCCTTGGGCTCACCCCACAGACCTGGGAAGGGGTGCACATGGGGGACCCTGGCCATCAGAGAAAACCAGTGGGCAAAGAAATGGGGGTGCCGGCAGTTGGGCAGGCCCGAGATGAGGGGTGGGCTGGTGAGGACATCTGCTCTGCACCCGCCCAGAACTCTCCACCACTTCACAATCAGCCCTCGTGGCACGACCTCACTCCCTGCCGTCCCCATTCTCACCCCCAAAGCCTCTTCAGGAAGACCTCTGCCCCAGCTTCCCAGAGGCCTCTGGTGCTCCGACACTGTCTCTGTCCTAAGCCAGGGCCCGGTTCTCCTTCCCCATGCGCAGCTCGCTCCCCCCAAGAAAGAGCGAGCTGGTATTTCACACAGCCAGGTGCTTAATAAAACCTGGTGTTCTTGCCGATGACGTGAGGTGACGTTTGGCCGGGTTTCTGTAGAGCAGGTCCTGGGACCGGCTGACGTGCTCTTTCTTCTGACAGGCCACTGAATGTCTGAATCTGTTTTCTCCTTTCCTCCTGCAGCCAGCCAAGCTGTGCGTCCAGCCCTGGTGGTCAGAACAGCCGTATATAGGCCGAGGCCTGGCAGCGCGATGCGGGCGGCCAGCGGGAGGTCCCCGCCTCCAGATCCTGCCGTAAATCCTGCCAGTGTGGGCGTCATGGTCTTTCTCCATCTTCCACTAACGGGAGAGGGGCCCTCACACCCCTCGCAATGGATACCCCATGCGCAGAGATGTGCCCCTGGGTAGGAAACGGCCCTCTCCCCATCTTCGACCAGACGCTTCAGGGTGGTCACACCGTCACGAGCTGACGTGGGAACGACGTTAACATGGACGGGCTGCGGCCGCCTGACGGGTGACTGCTTTAGAAGGTGCTGTCTTCGTTTGAGCTGCAGGACAAAGTGCCGTGGCCTGAGGGGCTGAAGCCACCGGAACTCGTTGAGCCGCAGCTCTGGAGCCTGGAAGTCCGAGCTCCAGGTGTCCCGGGGCTGGCGTCTCTGAGGCCTCGCTCCCAGCCACTTGCGGGCACCAGTCTCTCTGTCCCCCAGGCCTGCCTTCTGGGGGGGTCAGTGTCCAGCTTCAGCCCCGTGGTCAGGCCGGGCTAGCGCCCACCCCGGTGATCTCAGTTTTGCTTAATCACTTATTTAAAGACCCTTTCTCCAAAGGCAGCCTCATGCTCGGGCTGCAGGGTGAAGGATTCGCAGGGCGGAGGGGAGGGCGCCGTTCAGCCCAAGCAGACGCTGTGTGAGGCTCCTTCCTTCCCGCTCCGAAACTCCAAGGCGCTCCAGGAATCCAGAACGATGTTCACAGTACATCGAGCTGGCTCTGAGAAGTGGGGCCCAGGAATGTCACCGCGGCCCTTCATTCAAAACCCAACCCTTTGATGAAACTACACAGAAGAACTGTGACTCCACGAGATGGGCTGTGCCAAGCGGTGGTGCCAGTGGGGAGGATATTGCCAGCTGGGTCTGGGGAGGAACATCCAGGTGGCCCATACCGCAGCCTGGCCGTGACCCTATCCAAGTCCGCGGCGGGGGAGCCCTGGGATACGCACTGGAACTCTCTGGATCCCGGAGGCTTCATCTGTGACCTGCCTGCTTCTTCTGCCTCCAACTCGGGCTTCATAAGGGCTTTAAGAGGCCAAGGCACAATAATGCATCAACCGCGACTCAGGGGCATTCGTTAGGTCCTGAGCAGGCTCTGCCAGCAGAGTCACGAATCCTGGCTAAGGGGGTCCTCTTGTTATCTCCACGTGACTCACACTGCAAGGGATGTAGGGATGGTGGGCTAAGGCTGGGCAACTTGATGAAGGACTCAGATGCGGCGTGAGGTGCCGGTGACGCCATGCACCCAGGCCCTGGCATTTTGACCCACGATTTGGGCTGGGTCTGCCCCTTTCCGCATTCAGGACGAGAAGCCCCCTCCGGCCCCCTCCAGCGTTTGTCCTGCAGTCTGGCTGTCCTTGCTGCACTGTGCTGGCGGCTGGGAGCTTTCATTCAAGTGGAACTGAGCCGAGGACTTTTGTAGCACTTCATTTACATGTATGCCAACAAGCTGAGATGTACAGCAACCTTGGAACACTTTCAAAGGCAGGAATAATTCCTCTGAAATAGGTCTTCCGAAAGCTTTATCTTGTCCTTTCTTTTTCTGTTCATCTTGGAGCCCTTTAGCATGTCAAAGCAATTTTTCTAATGTCACATCTCCTAGACATCAGCATGAAAGGGCCTTAAGAGATGATTTGAGAAAGAATAAATGTTGAATGAGCATTTATTATAGAGTCGTTTATGCTACATTTGCATTTTGACTGTTTCTGCCGGGCGGGCTGGACCAGGAGGCCTATCGGAAGGGCAGTGGGGCCTAACGCCGGCGCCAGCAAGTCTTCCACGCTGTGTCCACTCTGGGTCTCCTCCACTCGTGCATGCACAGGAGGCCGCTTTCAGGAGCCTGGGCTGTGTTGGGAGTGAGATTAAGTGGCCTGTGTGCCCGACGCTCAGGTGGATTCCCAGGAATGCCGCAGCCAGGCGGCCTAGGCGCAGAGGTCAGCGGAGTCTGCTCCCCGTCCTGCTTTCTTCCTGAGGCCCCTTAGGGAAGGAGGCGGTGTCCCCTCTGCTGCCACGCTGGTGGCCTGAGGCGCATGGTGACGTGCCACTGTGGGCGCCCGGCCCGCGAGCAAGCAGGCTGCCAGAGTGACGCCGACGCCAGCTCCCGCCACCCTGGGGCCCGAGAGCGGGTGTGCACGGTGGCTCAGCAGACACCTGCCCGTGTCCCATTGGGCATGATGAGTAGGTGGGGGGCCCTCACACCGGAGCTCTGCCGATAGGGGCTGGCTATTTTCTTAGTGTTTGGGGGGGGGCGGGCGGTGTGTAGCGTTTGGTCTAGAGACCAGGGTCCCGGAGAAATGTGCAGGTGTAGACTTCATCTTTGTAGCTGGGGAAGCTCACTCTGAGTTCCGTGATGACAGTGGATGTGTCCTGGGGCAGGTGGGCGTCTTAGTGACTGTGTGAGAGAGGGTGGGGGAGCGAGAGACAAAGACAGAGACGCAGAGAGAGACAGAGATCAGTTCCATACACCTCCAGCACCCTCAGGCTCCCCAGGGCTTGGGTTGCCAGCCTGGATGAGCCTCGGTCCTCACCACTTCCTCGCACGATCCTCTGTGCTGTCACCCTCCAGACTGGAAGCGTCTCAAGGGCAGGGCTGGCTTCAGTCCTCTCCATCGCCCTCTGACACTCAGGTGAGGCTCCAGCAAGTCTGAGGCCGTGTTTCAAGCTCGTGTCCCGAGGCAGTGCCAGTGGAAGCCCAACCCACGCCGGTGCAGAGCTAGCTAGCCTTCTCCCCACAGCTCCAAGCCGGCAGGGGAGCTGGCCCTGCATCCAGGCTAGCGAGGCTGGCCAGCGCCCTTGGTCACCTGGCAGGTCGCCTCTAACATTGTCCCATCTCTCCAGTGGGGCTGTGTTCTCTCTGGAACAGTCCTCGAACCCCAGCCCGAGGTCAGGTCTGATCAGCCCTGCACCATCAACCCTTCCCTGCCTGCTTGCGCTCCCCTGTCTGAGCCTGTCCTCCCCTAGAAACCACCACACCCCCGAATTCTCTCCTGGTCCCACAGATTTTTCAGGCCTCAAATCACTTACTCCTCTGCCTTGTTATTATTATGTTTTCTTTTTGTTACATAAATAATGGCACGGCTTCATGAACACCTACTACGTGCAGGGCACTGCCGAAGCCCTTCTGTAAAGTGGGCCCTGCTGCCCGCGTGGTACAGGTGGAATGCTCGGGCACAGAGCTGCTTTGGCGCCAACTTCTGCTGGCGTTAGGATGCCATAATTGTGCAGTCAGTCTTCCACATGAACCCCTACCTTTCCTGGGGTCCCTGAGCATTCTGGGGGTGGGAGATAGACCGCCTGGTTTGTTTCCCTCTCTTGGGCCTTCGAGATCAGGGTGGCGGATGTCACTAAGTCCCTTCATCTAGACTCACCTCCTGAGGGACCCGATCTCAGCCTCAGCCCTGAGACACAGTGACGGTGACCCCAAGTCCACAGGACAAGTGCCATTCACTGTCCCCCCGGGGTGCGGGTCCCAGCCCTGCCATTACCCAGCTCTGTGACTGCGCAAGTTACTTAATCTCTCTGAGCCACAGTTTCTTCCTTCAAATGAGGATAAGAGCGGCCAGGTCACTCCCCATCATCGGGCCTCAGTTTCTCCTACAATCTATTTCTAAATTCCCATTTAGCCCACCAGACCCCCTGGTGGCCGGAGTCCTGCCTGCCCCCTCCTTCCCCTGAAGAGGGGAGAACAGTGCCCCGGACCCCACCTCCGAGAGGCCTGGCTGTCCTGCAGCCTGGCCAGTCCACTTGGCTGGAGCAGTGAGAGGGAAGGTTGCCAAACACGGGATGATTCCAAACAAAGTCGTAAGTTGGGCTCAGGAGGAGAGAGAGAGAAGAAAAAGGCCTACTTCAAGGCCCGCTCCCCTCCCCTGCTGCAAACCTGTGTGTGTGCAGGATGAAGGGAACAGTGCAGAGGTGCAGGCTGGCCTTCTGATGGAGCATGTGGTGCCCACTTTGAACGGTGGCCTTTGTGCCTGCCTATTCAGGGCGGCCTCGGGACAAAGGGGGGCAGCCGGGCAGGGGGGGACAATGGCAGGACATTGCTGCCGCTTTGCATTTCCTTTGAAGTGGCTCTGCCCCGGCCCCCCCCGCTGGCTCCAAAAAGAATGCTTTTGTTGCCTGCTCCAAAGATGCTGTAAGATGCTGTGGAAAAGTAACCGGAGGGGATCTGCTCGATTAAAAAAAATTAAAGATAAGAAACAAATCAAGCTGGCCACGTGGGGGCTGGCGGTAGCTTTGAACCCTGAGAGAAGAACGGCCGTGGAGATCCAAGCCTTTATCTCCCTAGGGGAAGAGACTGGCTTTGGGGGGGCCATTCTCAATGGGAGCATAGGCTTGATGGGTGGGAGCCAGGGTGGGGATTCCTAGCCTGCTGCGGTCTCCTAGAGGGGTCTCCAAGCTGGGGCCATGCCTCTGAAGGTTAGCTTCCACTCCAGTGCTGGTGCTTGCATAGAAAACGCCAGAGGCAAAGCTAAACTGTAGGTGGTGTTCACTGAATTCAGTGTGTGCCAGGCATGGGGCTAAGTGCTTGCTTTATTGCTTGTGTGATTACTTTAAAAAATGCTTCCTATTCATCATGCGATGAAGGCTGCGCATGAGATGATCTTTATCCTGGAGACAGAGGTTAGCATCCAGGCCAAGTAAGTAAGGACTACCCCCTGCCAGGGTCAGGGCTGGAGGAAGCAGCTTGAGCTTTCTGAACACTGAGCAAGGTTCCAGGGGGTGCTCCAGTCGTGACTTTGTCTCTAGACCTATGGAGTTGTGCAGTGCACAACCTGTACATCCACACATGTGCCACACACTGCCATGACTATTCAGTAATCTCTGAAGCATCCTGATCAGGAATCCACATCTTCAAAAATGCTATCAAAAGCCACATCAAGACTTTGCTAACTAGCTAGTGGTGTCAGATTTTGTGGCTCTCTTGGGCACACAAGTCCTGGCTATCGTGACTCCGAGAGGGAGTCTATTCCAATTAGGTGGCAACAGGTAATGGTGCTTCCACTGACTACATCCTTGGGTCACTGTGTGGAGGCCTCTGCCACAAGCATCGACCAGACAACCAGGGCGACTCCTGCCTGCCTGCCCTGGGGGTGCCCTCAGAGGCTCTTTTCCTGGAGAGACTTCAAAGAGGCGGGGGCTAAGGGAGAGGATCCTGGATTGGCGGACAATCTTAGGTGCCCTGGGTCTCATCTTCTTGTCTGAGCACCTGGGGCTCTTTGGAGGATTCTGGGGGGTGGGAGTGGGGGGGTGGGAGTGCGGTCTTGGCTATGCTGGGATGTCTGAAATGCCTGCGAGTTGATGCTCCCACGATTACAGGAGTTTGAAAGCCCAACTGCATGCGCCACTGCTGCTGTGACACCCCAGGTGTAACTTACCTGAGCCCTGGCTGGGTCAGGTAGAAGCTGCTCTCTGCAGGGCCCGCTGAGACCACACTGCCTTTGGCCCTGCTCTGCCCCACACGGCTTCCTCCTTCCTCCTGCATCACCGCCCCGGGACACTTCCTGAACACACTGTATGAGTCTCATCTTGGGGTCTGTTCTTGCACCCACAGGTGACCGGCTTGGCAGGAGCCACTCCATCTTTCCAGGGAACCGACTTACCAAAGGGCCACCCCCCTCCCATTTGGAGAGGGGGTGCTCACACACTCTGCTTTGTGTGATGCCGGGAGGGCCGCCGCCTGGAGTGCCTTCCCGGACCGACTGAGCTGTCCCAGCTCTCTGGCTGCAAGCAGGCCTCGTCCTTGACACAGCGCTTAGTGCTGGCGGCCCTGTGCGCCCGCTTCTCTAAGCGCCCCCTCTCCCAGGCTCCTTCTGCCTGCCCCTCCGGTGAGCAGCGGGCCCAGGCTCTGCGGCCACATGGAGACAGAGTCGTGAGCTGGCAGGAAGCAGAGGCTGAGCCGAAGGGAGCCCCGACTTGAGCGTCCCAAAGTACCACGACCCCCCGGGTATCCAGTGCTTTCTTTGTCTATGTCTGTCCACCCGGGTCTTTGGGTCAGCAGCCCCTTTTAGATTCCCCTGGGGGTCCTCTGGGATGCTCGGCCTGCTGGCTTCCTGGACGAGTGTCCCAGCCCCAATCCCTGGGTGGCCTTGTCAGAGCACCCCAGGATTCCAAGGCGTCCTTCCCGGCTCTCAGAGTCAGAGCTCGCTCGTCCTTAGCTCAGCACTCAGCACCCCACAGGCTGGCACGGGCAGGCAGCTGCGCCCTGGCGCCCTTCCTGCGGGTGAAGCCCCCTTTGCCCTGCAAGGGTTACAGCCGATACCTGAGTGGCCTGCTAAGCCCAAGGTGTGCAGGACCGCGAGGGACCCTCATCTGCTGGACGCAGGCTGTGCTTGGCATGCGAAGTGCTGTGCAGGGCACTGCACAGGTGGACTGGGACCAGGACTGGGAAGGTGGGGGGGTCTTCCACAAAGGGGCAAACTTTTACAATGGGCTCTTGCAGGATGCATAGAAGTTTGTTTGTTCAGGGCAAAGAAGGACTTTCCAGAGGGGGAAAATGTTACACAAATGTTAAATCACGAAGTGGGGGGCTGGTTTGGGTGCCCGGGGAGTGGGGCTGGATCGCGATGAACCCCGGGACAGCACCTGACACATAGCAGATACTCAAACGTTGGTTGCTGGACGGAGGAACGATCGTGTCGGGGCCTATGAGTTAGTAGCACAAGTTCAGGGCGTTGGCGGAACGAATGAAGGAGCTGTGATGCCCGCTCAGGCCGGCTGGGCACCGGCCCTCCGTGAGCACTCGCTGGACGAAGGGTGAATCAGCGAAGTGGTGATGTAATGGAACGGGCGGAAGGTGGTCCCGGCCTCGCTCCTCGGCCGCCGCCGACCTTGCCATTCAATCCCCGCCGCCCCGCCCCCATCGGTGCTCGCTCTAACGCGGAGCAGATGGCGGGGGCGGCGCAGGCCGGCAGGGCCGGCGCGGTGCGGGCGGCAGCCGGGCCTGATTAGGGCCCCCTCCCGCTCGCGGCCGCGGGCGCTTTGAAGTGAGCCGCTGCCGGGCGCTCCGGCCGCCTGGCCGTCCCTGCCGCCGGCCGTCGGGCCGGGCTGGCGGCGGGGCTGGCCGCGCGTGTTTATCCAGGTGCGGGCTGGGGGCTGGGCACGGGGATCCTCTTTCCTCCAAGCCCATCTGGGACTTCAAAGCGCAGCGCAGGGCTCAAAGGCAGCCGGGGGTGGGGTGGGGTGGGGGCGGGGCGGCGGAGGGTGCTGGGGCTTCCTGCGCTCAGCCGGCCCAGGCCTGGGGCCCCTGGCACCACTGTCTCCCACCCCCACCCCGTGGAGCGCTTACTGCGCGCCACGCACGGGCCCGCGGCCCTCAAGCTACGTCTGCAGGGGCTGACGATGCTTTTGGCCCCCACTTTACAGGGGAGGAAACCGAGGCTCAGGAAGGCCTTGGAGTAGCCCGCACCTCCGGCCAGCTGGCTCCCGCCCCGGGCAGCTCACTTTGGCAGCAGCCGCCTCAGCTGCCTGAGGCTGGCCCTCCCTGGCGGGCACCGGGATGCTTAACTCAGTAACTATAGTCTTTGTTCTTTCTTTATTGTACCCTAGTTGTATTAAAGTTCCTTTCCATTAAAGGTTTTGTATGTTTGTCTTAATGCGGCGAATGGCAGAACCCATTCAAAGAGGGCAGGCTTGGGGGTTCTGAGTGCTCCTCTCCCTGTCCTGTAACAACAGCAGCAGCTGTGTACTTGAACCCCACCTTGGGCCAGGGTGCGCCAGGCCTGCGCAGCGCGCCGTCGCTCCCTTCACTCTGATTCTTTCTCACGCTGGAGAGGTCGAGAAACATGGGCACAGTCAGGGTCCGAACCCGGGCAGCTTGGCTCCAGGCTTTTCGCTCTGCCCGGTAGCGCGTACCCTACTTCCTACGGGAGCTCTCGTGGGGAGGCCCCCGCCCCCGCACGTACACCCACACTACAGCTCATCTCTCTGCTCAGACACAGTGGCACTAGCATGCCTGGATCGTGTTAGAAATGCAGATTCCCCGGCCCGGGCCACTGTCTGCAGAATGGAATCTGCATCTAAAAAGGTTCCAGCACGGAGACCCGCGTTAAAGTCTGAGGCGCCCTGGGCTGTGCAGACAAAATCTGTGCGGCAAAACCTGCTGTCTTGTCCGCGTGGGAGCCCCTTTTGGGGAGACCACACCTCCCTGTGTGACTGGAGCTCTCCAAGGCCAGACCTGAGGCTTCTCCGCCAGGTCAGTGTTTCCAGGCAGTGGTGATAGTTCGCCTGGTAGAATGGGATGGCCCCGAGGACAGGGGGTGAGAATTGGGGTGAAGGCTTGGCGGAAGCAGAGGTATTTCTTGGTTCTAGATCAGAAGCTTACTGGAGCCTGTGGTGCCTCCCCCATCTCACGGGGAGTTTCCACGGCCAGTAATGGGGCATCTCCCTCGAACTTGGGGTCCCCTGGGAAACTTGGCTCTCTTTGGGGTCGGAGCCATTTTGCAAGAAGGGGCAGTGTTCGTGCTCTCCCAGAGAACAGAGAGGAGCAGGGTGGCCAATGTGCCCATGATCCCCTTTCTGGCCTGGGGCATGCCTGTTAGAGGGGGACCTGGGGAGGGGGCTAAGCGAGGGCAGATGTCACCGTGGACCGTGTATGCTGCCTGAAACCGGGGCTCTTTGGGCACACATTTGTCCTTCTGTGTCACAAGGGCCCGTCCAGGCTCAGGAGGCCCGCGGGCAGATGCAGGAGCAAGCCTGCCGGCAGTGGGAGGGTATTTTTAGAGCTTTGACTGATGGCCCTTTATTAGGCTGTTGCTGTCTCTGCCCCAGCCCCGGCCCCTTCTGGCCTGGACAAAAAGAGATCACATTGTCATTTTGTGAGGAGGGTCCTGGCAGTCCTCTTTGCTCCCTCACTGCCTGGACAGGTTATTTCTCGCCATGTCTGGGGTCCAGGCACCCCTGCTGGCACTCCCAGCATGCTCCGCGGCCTGACCCTTCACACATCTGGCAGTGATAAATGGCTTCAGCCTCGCTGCCATCACCTTGCACCCTCTGATCCCGTTCACTTTGTTCTCCCTTTAAAGCCAGTGGGCGCCTGGGGGGGCTCTCTTCTTCCCGTCTCCATCAGCCGTCTCCTGGATACTTGCAGGCCTGTGCTCTGATACCACTTGAAAGGGACCGCGACACTCAGTTATCTGGTCTGGGAAGTTCGGCCCTGAGTTGTCTGCGCTGGCTGGTGGAGTATGTGAGTGCACGCCTGTGTGCAGGTGTGTGCGGTGTGCACGAGCACTATGTGCATGCTGGGGTACACCCCTGGGTACGTGGAGGTGTTTGGGGATCTGCCTTTTAACTGCCATAGCTTTATAATTTATTTTCATCTCCAGTGGAGCAATACCCCATTGCCATGCTCTGCACAGACATTCTCTGTTCTTTAATTTTTTTTTCTTTTTAAGATTTATTTATTTATGCATACAAGAACTGGGGTTTGGGGGCTGAGAGGATCACCAGAGACGGAGTGGGGAGCAGAACAGGTAGATCTAATGAAACACACTGCTGAGGGGAGTAGCGGGGAGGCGGGAGGGGTCTGCTGTGCCGCGTGATTTAGCTCCCTGGCCGGGGATCGAACTTGAGCCGCGGTGACCACAGATAGCTTCATAGTGCTGCGCCTTAATCCCTTGTATTAAGAGCCAGGGAGGCTCTCAGTTTTTTTCTTGATGACCTAGTAGTCCCAATTTTAGGATTATGCCCAACAAATTTGCCCATAAATGGACATCGAAAGACAAGCACCAGCGTGCTGTTTGTAATATCGCTAAGCTGGACACTGCCCGAATGAGTGTAAACAATGAGATGGACAAGCCTGTGGTGGGATAAGCAGACGCTGGAATAGACAACCGAATGGGGGCAGAATCAGGCAACATAATGAATGGATCGCGTATTCAGGATGTTGCTGAAAGAGCCCGGATAGAAAAGAGTACAAACAACAAGATATGTGTAGGGAACGTCCCCAAACAGGCAAAAGCAGTCAATTAAGATAGAAGCCAGGAAAGTGGTAGTCTTTAAGTGGGTTGTGATCGTAGAGGGGTTTGGGGGTGCTCCTTGACCTGGTCTTGGGTACCTGAGTATGCTTGTTTCATAGAAAGTCACTGAACTGTACGCTCTGCCGGGTGTCTGCCAGCCTTCTCCCGTAGCGCTCCAGAGGATTCTTAGAACCAGCTCATGAGTTTAATGAAATATGTGCGATCCTGGTGGGAATCGCATTATATTATTAAAAATAGATTAATTTGGGATGATCGCCCTTTCTGTGACATTGTTTTCCTCCATGCGTCGGTCTATTTCCACTTACAGAACAACTCCTACATCTCTGCAGAGTCCTGTGAATCTCTGGTGACTCATCCCAAGGTTCCTTGTGTGTTGCTGTTAAGGAGGGGATAGTTTTTTAATTTACAATTTCCAAGAGTTAAATTTTTATTACTTTATAGCCACATAAGTATCAGTATCATAACTTTACACCTTGGCACATGCGGTAAAATGTACTCAAAATGTGTCGGTCGAACTATTTTTGAGTGTAGCGTTTAGTGGCATTAAGTGCATTTACTGTGTAACTGTCCATCCATCTCCAAACCTTTCTCCTCTTCCCAAGCTGAATCTCTGTCCCACTGACACAGTCCCCAGAGCCCCTTCTCTAGTCCTGGCAACCACCGTTTGCCACTTGTTTTCTGTCTCGATGAACTCAGTTTATCCCTTCATCCTTCGACAGCCTGTGGGCCACCTCAGCGGTCGGTTACAGTGAAGAACACTGCGTGACCACCCACATACATGTCTGTTTGGGCCCCTGCTTGCGACTCTGTTGGGTCCGTAGAGGCAGCAGGCCTGTCAGTGCAGCTCGAGCCTGAATGCATGATTCAGTCATTCGCGGTGCCGCCTGCTGGCTCTACGTCCGTCCCTGCGCAGGCGTCCGGCCCAAGCAAAGGAAAGCCAGTGCCCTCTGGGCAGAGGCGCCAGGCATCTCGCTGCCTCCCTCACTGGCCGTGGTCCCGGAGGGGGGGCCTCAGTGTCGTGTCTGGACCCCTCGGTCAGTGCCACTGCACCACGGTTCACGCTGAGCCTGCGTGTCCCACCCAGGGCACAGAGCAGCAAGGTGCCGCCTTGCTGGGCAGCGGGACGCAGCGCAAACAAGGGAGGTTTCATCGAGTCATTGGCATTCGTCATGCTGACGGTACTAGCAAGTTAAGAGAGGGAAGGGAGGCTCAGGGAGGCTAAGAAACTTGCCGAAGATGACCCCGTGTGTCAAGCTCTGATCAGGAGGCAGAGCCCCCGCCAGCGTGGTGGACACAGAGAAACGCTTGTTTCAGGACAGCGTGTGTTGTGTGAGCTGTTACCTGCACGTCTGCAGCGGAGGTGGAATCATCGCAGGTGAACCAGCCGCTGGAAGGATGCTGGATGTGGGTGAGAGCCACGGGAAGAGCGTCGTCTCTCCCTTCTCCAGCTGGGAGCTTGGGGTGACCGTAGGAGAGTGTGCACCCACCAGGGAGTGGCTAGCGGTACCCTGTACTCCTGTCCAGAGTACAGACCCGTCTCACACACACACACGCGTGCGCGGCATGCATGTGCTGTTATAGGTCTTCTCCACCCGTGGTTTATATAACCACTGCAAGATGTTACATGAGCTTCTCCACACATCACACTCCCCTCCCTGGGTTCTGGAAATCCCTAGCCTGGCTCTGGTTCATTCTTTTCTTTAAAAAGATTTATTTATTTATGCACACAAGAACTGGGGCACAGACCAGAGGTGCGGGGGATGAGAGGAGTCACCAGAGACAGAGCAGGGAGCAGAACAGGCAGATCCACTGAAACACATTGTTGAGGGGAGCAGCAGGTGAGGCAGGAGAGGTCTGCTGTGCCCTGTGGGTCCCTCCCTGGCTGGGGATCGAACTCGAGCTGCAGTGGCTGCGGATGCTTCATTCTTGGAGCGGAGAGTTAAGTAGCCTAGGGCTGCTGTGCCATCATCCAGTCAGTCATTTCCTGCTGCTGGACACTGTCCTGTAAGAGGCATCTCTGTAAAAGGCGGGTACCATGTTCCCTGCCCCCCTTTACATGCCTCCACCTTGGACTGGGAACCAGACGTGGAGCTGAGTGGCCAGGTGAAGCTGTGTAACAGGGAAGGCAGGTGGGCTCGGGAGGGACCGTGAAGAAGGGTGTGCTTCCCTTTGGGCTTTGGACTTGCACCGGGAACTTGAGGGTCTCGGAGGAGACAGACGCATGGAGGAGAGCCAGTAGGGACCCTCCGGGAGACGTGGGTGAGAGACCTCTGGGAGGGTGGCAGTGGCAGCTGTTATCTGGATTTGTATTTATTTCCCTTTCGCTCTTTTCCTTCCAGGCATGCCCGACCCTCTTCTCTCCCTCCCTGTGGTCCCCTGGCAGAAGGTGCCTCAGACCTGTGGCAGGCTCTTGGGCCTCCGTGGCCCCGCTTCAGACACCCCCTTTGCTGAGCATTTACCCGTAAGGGGGTGGGGTAGCTTTGGGTGTTTTATTTGGAAACTATTATCCTCTCTTCTCTCTCTGTGCACACTAATTGTATTAAAGTCTTTTACACTGAGAGTCCCCTTTGTCTTTGTGTGCACAAATGACCAGGACCTTTTAGAATGTGCATGTTTTGGGGGTCCTGGGCTCCCCTCATTCACACATAGCAGTTCTGCCTGCATATTAATAAGAGAACTAGGCTGGGCTGTGGCCGCCAGGAAATCCCAAAGTAGCAGCACCTGAATGCAACAGGGATTCGCTCCTCGTTCCTGCCCCAAAGCAATGGGGGTGGCAGCCGTGGGTGGTGGTCTCCAGTCTGGGGTGTCAGCAGGGGAAGGGGAAGGCCTGGCAGGGCACCATGGGGGGGTCACTCCCGCTAACCCCCCCAGCTCACCAGCCAGAACCCAGCCCACTCCCCCCAGGAGCCGAGAAGGGCTGGCCAGAGGTCTCTCCCTGCCACACTGTGTTGTGAGCTGTTATTTTATTTTCATTTTTACCATTATGAATAGTGATTCCATAAGCCCCTTTCATCATTTGTCCTTAGGACATGGTGGCTTAACTCTGTGAGAGCCGGGATTTACCAGGTCAAAAGAATTATATAAATGTATGTACGTATATATATGTATACACACATATACATTTTAAGTGTGAGCTTGAAGGTTTAAGTGGTGTTGCCAGATTTCCCCTCAGAAATAATCTACATCTTCAGTCACAAAGTATGAATGTAACATTTCCCTAAATCCCTGCCAGCAATGGCATTTTTGTTCTTTGAAACTTTGCTCTGTGCTATCTCCTTGTCAGCTTCATTTGCATTTCCCTGACCGCTAATGAGTGCGAGCCTGTTTCATTTGTTTGCGGCCATTCGCCTTCATTCTTTTGTGAATTGCCTATTCATGTCCTTTGCCATAATTTCTTTTGGTTTGTTTGCCCTTTTTCTTTTCAACTTGTAAGCGTTCTTTGTATGTCATCGGCTGGTACCCCTTTGTCCTCTGCTCCACAGATAGTTTCCCCCAATTCATTGTTTGTCGATTAACTTTGCTTTACAGTAACTTCTGCCTTACAAAAGATGACCGTGTTTATGCCATCAGCTCTGTCTGTCTTTTTCATGTCTATATTCTGGTTTGTTCTTTCACAAGGGCTCTCCTTACATGGTCCTTTAAAAAGCTGCTTTCTGGTCATGGACTGTGAACTGGAGAGGCCTCTTTCTTCCCTGCTCCTGGTATTTTTGCCCTTGCTACTCCTGGCCAGGTGGGAGCAGGTATGGGTTCAGCCCTGATCCCCACAAAACACTTCCTGGTCTTTGGAGCTAAGTGACCTGGGCCACAGAGAAGGAAGTCGGGAAGGCATGTAGATGTGGAGGTACCCAGAGGGCCTGGCTGCCAGACTGGTTTTGGGTTGCCCGTGAAACCTTGGCCAAATTGCTTGGACTCTGGCCTTCAGTGACCCCACCTTTAATATGAAGCATAACCCCTGCCCCTCTGATTTCTTGGGTGCTGTGAACGTCGATGCTAAGGTAGCCCGTGCAGGCTTACACTGCGCGGAGGCAACCCTGATGGTGCAACCGACCATTTCTGGAACTTTACATGTGCCATTGCATTTAATCCTCAGCAATCCCAGGACAAAGGTAGCATTACCTTCTTCTTAGAAATAAAGAGACGTGGGCTAAGAGTGGCTAAGTGAAACATCTAAGGTTGCATGGCAGATAAGCGGCAACACAAAGATTCCAGAACGTGAGTTCCGGAAAGACACATTGTGTGTGTTTGTATGTGTTTGTCATAGGCTGGTTTTTAGAAAGTGAATAGGTAGAACCTGAAGATTAATGTGAAGAGCACAGGGGATTTCTGGTTGCTTACGGCACACTGAGCTGGGTGTCCTGCCGGCTGCAGTCACAAGTGGCCTGTCTTTGCCTTTTGCAGGGTTAGAACCCGAGAGGCGGTGGTTGCGGGGGTGGGGGTGGGAAGGCAGGGGTGGGGGGTGGAGGAGTGAGGTTGATAATACCCAGTTTAGCTGTTCTCAAGCATTTTAATCTCAGAACTCCTTTCAATCTTAAAACTTATTGGGACCCCCAAGGAGCTTGTGTTAACGTGGAGTGCATTCAATATTTGCTCTATTAGAAATTAAAACAGGAAATTAAAAAATATATATTTATTGTTTTCACTATGTTAACATCAGTAGCCTTTTTTTTTTTTTTTTTCATGGAAAAGAAGCTCTTTCAGAACAAAAATGATGTGATGGGAAAAGGGACGTTTTGCGACTCCTCTAACGTCTGGTCTAATAGAAGACGGCTGGATTCTCCTACCTGCTTCCACGACAGTTTGTTCTCAGATCACACGTCACGTGGCCTCTGGAGGTGCCAGCCATTGCACACTCACGAGGGAATAGTGTGAAGAAAGCCAAAGACGTCTTAGTATGTGCATTAGTTTTCTGCGTTGCTGTAACAAATTACCACAGACTTGGTGACTTGCAGGGCCAGAAGTGTATTCTGTCGGGGTTCTGGGGCAGAAGCCTGCAGTCTGGGTATCCGGGGGCGTGCTCACCCAGAGCCTCTGCCTGGACTCTGCTCCTGGCCTCTCCCAGCTCGGGGCTGGGTAGGTGTGCAGCTGCGGCCCTGAGACCCTGCCTCCACCTTCCTGTGGCCTCCTCTGCACGTGTGTCTCATCGGGACACTTGTCACAGAGTCCAGGCCCACCCAGAGAACCAGGCTGATAGGCTCAGCTCAAGACCCTCAGTTACATCTGCAAGGACCCTTTTTCCAAATAAGGTTACATGGACAGTTTTTTGGGATTTGGACACGGCATATCTTTTGGGGGGTAACCATTTCACCCATGATGGCATTATTTTAAAAAGAATTTTAACCAGTGGAACCCTTGAAAGGATTTTGGGGATGCCTGTGTCCCGGGGTCACACTTACCACGGGTCTCATTCAGTAGCTGGCACAGATGCTGAGTGGGTCTCCGGGGGGCAGTGGAAGCGGGCCAAGTATGCTTGGCCTCATACCCCTGGGAAAGTAAAGCTTCTAGAAGAATCTAATGACGCTTCCCAGAAACTGGGAAGAGAGGTGTCCAGCATGTGCAAGAGGCCCCAGGCCAGGAGGACTGGAGGTGGGTGAGAAGATGGTAGATGAAGGGCTTCTAATACCGATGCCAGGTTTGGGCTTGCTTGGGGTGTGATACTGAGACATGACCCTCCTCCTACAGCACCCTGATCAAGGCTGAGTTTACAAGGGGCTTTGTATGAGCGATGGTGGTGGAGAGCAGGGCGTGCAGGAGAAGCAACCGCAGCTGCTGTCTGGGCAGGGACTAGGCAGGCCTATTGCTGACCAGGTCAGATTAGGACTTGAAGGTCAGAGGGACAGAGAAAAACTAAAATAGACCCTGGAGAACCAGTAGAGGCCTCAGTTTGGCTGGCTGCTGGGTAAACCAGAGGAAAGTGACTTTAACCAACACCAGATTGAGACATGAGTGGCCCAGGGACCCCAGAAAGAGACAGCTCAGAACCCCTTACCCATCCCACCTCCTCAGAGGGCCTTGCTGAGCCTCAGGATCCCCGAGTCATATGAACCACATTTATGTAACAGGGTGGTCCCAGGAAAAGGGGAAGTTCCAAAATCCTGGTTCTGCCCTAACTGGGTGGAGCTGAGGAGGAGATTTCTGGAGAGAAGAGAAGAGAGAAGAAAGGAAGATGGAGAACAGCAAGGAGACCTGGATGAGGCACGTGGAGCAGAGGGACATGTGAAGAAACTG
>JAGFMF010012032.1:1193109-1223390 GCA_019455555.1 Galemys pyrenaicus
TTGTTCTTTCTTTATTGTACCCTAGTTGTATTAAAGTTCCTTTCCATTAAAGGTTTTGTATGTTTGTCTTAATGCGGCGGATGGCAGAACCCATTCAAACAGGGCAGGTTTGGGGGTTCTGGGGTGCTCCTCTCCCTGCCCTGTAACATTTAGAGCATCGCAGATTTGGTCCAGCCCCTCCCTGATTGACAGAGGCTCATAAAGAAAAGGTGGATGATCGTGTGAAACAAATGAAAAATCCTCACGAAGCCTTTTATGTCATAAAAATCGCCTTTGGACTTGGAAAAGAGCAAGACCGGGGTATATCTGCCATATATATGAAAGGCAAAAATTCAACACCCCTAATGTGCAAAAACAAACCCGATACTCTCAGCAGAAAGAAAAACAGGCCAAAGTCATGAACAGGTAATTTAGGAGAGAAATACAGATGCTGATAAACATGAAGCCAGATGTTTGATCTGTCTACAAAATGAAAGAAATGAAGAAATATCTATGACACACTCTAATTTTTCAGATGTCCATTTGGCCACCACCAGCAATTAAAGTAATTGACAGTATCTGGCTTTGGCGAATGTGGAGGGACGAGGATTCTTCCTGCTGTGGGAGGAGAATGAATTGGTACCTTCGTACGGAGGGCAGCTAGAAAATATGAATCAAGATGCAGAACGTGCCTGCCCCGTGACCCCGCAGTCCCACGTCTGTAAAATGGGGACAATGAAAGGCTCGGTTTCAGTTAATTGTTGAGAGGCATAAGTTGGCCAATCCATAAAAAGCATTCCTGCCTGGCGGAAAGGGCTTGAGGAATGTTAGCTCTTTTCTTTAAAGATTTATTTATTTATGCATACAAGCACTGGGGTACAGGCCAGAGGTATGGGGGGGGGTGAGAGGATTCACCACAGAGAGCGGGGAGCAGAACAGGCAGATCAACTGAAGTACACTGCTGAGGGGAGCAGCGGGTACAGCAGGAGGGGTCTGCCGCACCATGTGGGTTCCCTCCCTGGCCGGCAGCAGGGATCGAACTTGTGCTGCAATGGCTGCGGTTTGCTTCATAGTGCATTGCTCAACCCATTGTACCACCAGGGAGACCCGGAATGTTAGTTCTTCTTAGGAGATCATCCTAGGTTATAAGCCCCCTCTTGCAAAAGGATGTGTATACAGGGGGGTGTTCCCTGCAGCTTCATTTTCAATCGCAAAAAATTAGAAATAAATTAATTGCTCATCGAGAATGAAAGAGGTGAGTCCGGGAGGGCACTGTCTTCTTGGTTTTCAGGATGAACCAGACAAGATCTGAACATCCTGGCTCCTCTGTTTCTCGATGCCAGTGCTGGTCACCCAGACATGTTCATGTGGTGGCATTTCTCAAGCTGTCCCCTGTGATTTGTGCCCTTTTCTAATGTCCCACTTAGAAAATACCCACCAGTATTAGTGCATTCGTCTCATCTAAGCTAATATGTACATGGAAATGCACAGAGACTGGTCTAATAGGACATCAACTCTGTGATGTTTGAAGTTGTTTCTGGGTGGCAGCATTAAGAGTCATTTTTATTTTCCTTGCTGCTTATCTTATTGAATATGTGAGAAAAAAAAAAGTCCAGCAAAAGTAAATTGAACAAAGAGTATGTGTTACTTTTGTAATCAGGGAAAACAGACTCACCATTAGGGCTTTTTGGTTGTAACACTCAGAAACCCAGCTCAATCTTATCAAAAGGGGAAAATGTAATTACTTGGTGCAACAGGGCCTGTGACTGAAGACTCCGGCACTGGATTTGGTTTCAGGCAAGGATCCAGGCTCAAATGAGTTCCTAGGGAAGCTCCCATTTCTTGGCCCTTTGGGGGTGCACTGGCCCACAGAGAGGTGAGAGCCAGAGGGTATGCGTTGTGGGTTCCAGTGGCCAGAGCTGCTGTCTGTGCAGAAGAGGGAGAGGTCCTATGGAGGACTTCTTGGAGGAGACAGCCTTTCAGCTGGGACTCAGATAATGGGCATATGGGGGGAGAAAAGAGTTTCCTGTGGAGCAGAAATCTCTATTAAATGCTGGGTACAGGGCAGCAGGACGAGTAGCTCAGCAGGTTGGAGTCTAGGGTTTATCACTTAAGACAAGAATGTAAGGTAGGCTGGGGTTTGATTGCAGGGAGTATTTTGTTCTGGAGCGATGAGTGAAAATTCTTTTTTTAAAATTTATTTATTCATGCATATAAGAGCTGGGGTACAGGCCAGAGTTGCGGAAGGTGAGAGGATTCACCAGAGACAGAGTGGGGAGCAGAACAGGCAGAATGAGTGAAATACACTGCTGAGGGGAGCAGCGGGTGAGACAGGAGAGGTCTACTGTGCCATGTGGGTGCCCTCCCTGGCCTGGAATCAAACTCACACTGCTGTGCCACGGATGCTTCACAGTGCGATGCTCAACCCACTGTGCCACCAGGGAGGCCTGATGAGTGAAAATTCTTTAGGTTTATAATTGCAGAAATCTGATCAAATGGAACCATCCAGAAGTATGGGTTCCAGGCATACCTGGTTCCAGGTGCTCAACCTTTATCTGTTGCTAGGATAGAATCTCTGAATCTTTTTATTCTGGCTCTAATTTCTTCTATGTTGGTTTCTTTCTATGTTCGTTCTCTGGCTATGCAGGCCCCAATCCCACTTACCAACTGCAGTATACCATCTTCCCCGAGTGATGCCAGCAAAAGCTCCAGGACGATGGTCCCTGGATTTCCTTGGGCCACACATTCATTTCTGTACCGTCCCTGCAGCTGGGGCATGGCCTTAGGATTCCGGTCTGGGCGTGTGGCTGCTATGATAACCACAGCTCTCACACAAGTCACTCAAGAACAGGGAACTGTACAGATGGAAGGGCAGGCACCTCTGCCGCTGGCCGATAAAGGGATGGCATTCTGTCCTGGGACAGCGACCCAAGACAGCTTCGAGGGGAGGGGGCATTAGAACAGGGACTGCGGTTGACCTTATGTCTCCTCTTCCCCAGGAGGCCAGAAGCTCACCAAGGCTAGGTGCCCATTCTTGCCCACTTTTGCATTTCACTCTCTCCTTGCCGCCTGGCACATCATGGGCATAGAGTGTGTTCACTGCATCCGTTATTATTGAGTTCATCTAGCGACCTCTGTTCTTGCTAAGTCTCTTTAAGTTGCAAAGTTGAGTTGAAGCTGACATAAATGAAAGCGGGGCATTTATTGCTGCTCATTTGATTTGGAGTCTGTGGGGCATTTGCTTCAGGTTGGCTCAAGTCAGCTACTCAAAGGATGTCATTAGTCCTTCTTTCTGTTATCTTCCATCTTTTTTGGCCATGTTTTCTTCAGTTTGGCTTCAGTCTCAAGCACTCTCCTTATGAGTGCACAACCTCGTCCCCAACAACTCCAGACAGACACCCCACCAATTTAACACCCCACTTCCCCGGAATGCTATTCAGAGTCCTGCATTCTTGTTGATCAGCGTGAGTCACAGGACCAGCTCTGGGCTGTTCACTATGGCCAGGGAATGAATGCTCCGATGGGCAGCCTATGTCATGGACCATCCCACAGCTGGTCCCCGCAGAAATCCAAGTTCCAGCAATAATGATGTTGTCCAAGTACTTGAACTTGCAGACCCAACCTTTTGGTTCCCCTGGCTTTGAGGAGTGGGCACAGCCAGTCGCTCTGAGCCCACAATCAATACCCCTTTTAGGAAGGACCCTCAACTCCCACCTCCAGAGATTCACCCCGAGTGGATCTATGAGAGGAAGGAAAATTGGCCACCCTTCGCTTCTGGACAGCTGGTGTTGTGTTTCTGCCTGAGCGTCTCTTAGAAGACTGGATCACAAAGCACTGGAAATGGGTGTTTGGGATGGAAATACAGACACACAGTTAATTATGGTGTCCCGCTTGGCGCCACCCTAATTAAGGCAGCTCCCTGGCCAAGATTTAATGCTCTCTCTTTTATAGTGTTTGGTGGCAAGTGGGCTGCCCTGTCCGCTCCCCTCCCTCTGATGCGTCCCCGTCTGGATGGCTGGGAGCTAAGTCTCAGAGAGCTTGGCTGCTGGCAGGAAACTGGGAAAGGCTTGTCGGGCCTACTGGGGACATAAAGCCTCCCTCCAGGACTGGGGACAGGACAAGTGGGGACCAGCTGAGTGGAAGGCATGCCAGTCTTGGCTCTCCGGTAGGAGGTGATGAGTGGGGTGGGAAGGTCCCACTTTGAAGAGAAATGTTAGGGCTCTCTGGAAGTAGGGAATGGCTCCTGGAGGGCATAGCTGGCCTGACTGGCCACAATCCAATCGACTCCTCCACTTCACGACCCACTCTGATACAAATAAGATCGGGAAGACAGATCTATTGCCAGAAAATATACTGACATGTCACGGAACTGCTTTTGATACCAACAAAATTTCCCTCTACTATCTACAGTGTAGAGTCGTGCAGTTCTCTTTTATAGACACAAAGGGACAGAAAAGCTATTTTATGTTATAGGTGAAGAAATCGAGGCCAAGAAAGAAGGGATTTTCCCAAGATCCCAGAGTGTTAAGATGCATGTAGATGTCAGCTGGTGAATAGATCTCACACCGAGTGCCAGGCAGAATGATTGGACAGCTGGGGTCTATGACGATATAATTCTGAGGTCTTTATTTTGCTCGTGGGGAACAAATTCTCGATCCATTAGTGATGTCTGCCATGGGTACTGGTTTGGGTGTGGTGGAGCACATGCCAGATCTTGCCATTCCTGCCTGCTTGTCAGAGGGACGTTCTGAGGTAGGCCCAGACATAGGTACTCTTGGAAGATTTTGACCATGGAGAGATGCTGAAACTCAGAAAGGTTAGCCGAAGAGAGACATGACATTGTTGAAACCCCTCAACAAGCTGCCTTTCAAGTTGCCATGAGGGATTGAGGATCAGGATGCGAGACAGGGATGCCTAAGGCCTTCCACTTCAAGTGACCCTCTGGTGTAGTGTCTTCGCAGACACCTCCAGGACAGTGTCCCCAGACCTGTCCCTTTCCTTGAGGGGCTGTGCGTTAGTGGTTGTGGTAGATCCTGGGACCCTCTGAAGAACTAGCTTCTGGTCAGAGCCCATGGTGATAGGCTGGCCATGATGTAACTTCCCTGAGGTCAGGGGACTGACTCAGCCACATCTGTGGTCTGAGGTACAGTGACCAGATAGCAGCAGCCCCTGGACTCAGGGACAACCCACCTCTTTTCCCTCAGCAGGGGACTGTGAGCACAGCTGGTCCATCTAACTGCGGCCTGCCTCTTACTGGCCTCTTGAGAGGGCACAGGGGACAGGGAGAGCAGGAAGACAGGCATGGCTTCTTCCCAGGGAGCTTGCAGTTGAGTGGTGTCGCCCACCTTTCCTCTCAGGCCTTGAAGGGGACCCCCAGACAACCTACCCTTACTGTCTCCAGAGGTGAATGGTGAACATTGTGAGCCCACATGGTGGGTGGTCGTGGGTGTGAGTCTCAGTTTCTTAAGTGGTCCTGAGGGGATGTCTCCAAAGTCAGATCTGGAGAAGGATTTCTTCACCAACAGCCCATGGCACACACATGAGAGGAAATGCCTCCAAATGTGCTTTCCTTGAACTGATGACCCCACTTCCTCACCCCTTTGCACCCCCAGATAAATATTGCCTAGCTGTGTCATTCTTCCGTGTGTGTGTGTACCTTGGTCACAAACAACACGTCATGCTTTTTTGCCTGCTTTTGAGCCTCATAAAAAGGGTCCACACTGCATGGTCTTCTGGGAGTTTTTCTTCCTGCCAACACACCTCAATTTGGGTTTTCTGCTCCTCACAGCTGAAGCCATGCCATCATAGAGCATCTTCTGGAAGGGGGGGAAAAAGCCACTTTCAACAGACGGAAACAAAAGTTAGATCTTTTCTTCTTTCTCACTCTGTGCACGTCGCTGGTTGTAGGGGTGTGCTGGCCTCAAGGGTCCCGCACAAATCTCTTCCTTCTGAATTAGTGAGTAAGGGGCCATGTTCATGGCCTTCTGGGCATGGGGTTCAGGTGTAAGGGACCAGGAGCTGTAACTGCCCAGGGCCCTGGCCCTTGTGGAGACAGGCTGCAGCCCCTGTGGAATCTTTCTGATGCTTTTGAATCCCCACTGGGAATCATTTTCCCTTTTCCAGCCCAAATATGGGCTGGGGCGCTGGAAGGCATGCGAGAAATAATTTGAGGCAAGTGTAAACACTTCTATGCCAGTGGAACCCTGGCCAGCGGGAATTCCAAGCCATCTGAGCAGACTGCCAGCCTAGAGCTGGACTTTGGCTGCGACCCTCTAGTGGAGCTACTTTTAGCTGGGAACATTTTTTCCCTGACTCTGGAAGGCCACGCTAGAAGGGCTGTGAGTGACTCAACGAAGACCCCAAACTGACCAGGGATGTTTCTGCATCGAGCTGGCCACTTACATGCCTAGCTCCCAAATGGCCCTCTTCTGGGGGGTAGGACCTAAGTAACATCTGGAGCTTAGGGGGCAAATGAACTTTGTTCTGCCCCAAGGTCTACCTCTTACTGGCTTTCAGCCAGTTACCTAACTGATCTGTTTTTTCATCTGGATAAGGCAGATAATAACAATATCTATCTCAAGAGTTACCATGGGATCAAATGAAAGACTATGGGGAGTGAAATACTTGCGTATCACACAGCTTGTATTAGTTAGTCCAACTGAGGCTAAGCTGCAGTAACAAACACCCCCAAAGCTCAGTGGCTTATCACAATGGAAGTTTAATTTTCAGTCTCATAACGTTTCCACTCCTCTTCCCCCACTCCCAACCCCAGCACCCCCCTGCCCCAGGGAAGCCTTCCCCCCCATAATCCTGGCCCACAATCCAGAAGATCAAATTCTGGTTCCACCATTTCAATGGGAAGCCTCCATGTGGCAGAAGAAGGATTAACTGAAGAATCAGGCAGAACACTTTTGCTCTTAATTAATGGGCCAGAACTAATCCTGAGGCTGCGTCTCACAGCAAGGGCATTGGGCTGTATAGTTTTCTATGCGTGCGGGAGGAAAGGCAGGCGGATATTGGAGAGCACCTGTAATGGCTCCCATAGTGTTCAATAAGCATTAGTGTCCTGCCGTTATTTTCTACCCTCAAAGAGTTTAGAACCTATTCAAAGCGACATGGCCTAGATAGATGAAAAGATAAGCATATTTTCTTAGTTCCTTAGAAGCATGCAGTTCTTTGCATTTTCCAGCCTCATTTCCATAGTCTCCTGGGGAGGATTTTTCCTCCTGGTGTGTGAGGAGATGGAAACTGGGGACTTACTCAGTGGCTGGACAGTCTAGTATCAAAACCATCTGCTGTTACAGAGGAAACCCAGCCACACCAGGCCTGCTAGAAGGGCAGGGCATGAGGCTAGTGTCCGAGCAGCTACTTGTGGACAGGAGGACACGCCATTCGCCCGGCAGCAAGTCCAGTGTTTTCTGTCCCATCACGGAGGTAGTTGTGATTGGTGTGTGACTTCACGGGGGGGCAAGTGAGGCTCAGAGAGATGAACTGTCGTGTCAAAATCATGTAGCTGTGGTACAAGGGGAGAGGGAGGAGGGGGATGGGGCAGTCTTGGCTTGAGGAGTAGGTCAGGGGTACCTGGTTCTCCTTCCTCCCCTCTGCTCACGGGGAGACTGGGCAGGCAAAATGGAGGGATTTTTGCAAAATATCGAATGTGAAAGCGCAGGAGAGGCGCTGCAAAAACTGAGGGCATGTCCAGGAGCTTCTCACAATTAAAGGTGAGATTGAACTTTTGAGGGCAGAAGCAGCCAGCTTCCCCTTTGGGACAGAAGGAGTTGGGAAGGGGGGCTTCGGCAGAGTAAGGGGGTACTCTTCCCTATGCTGGGGGTCTGGGGCTGGTGGAGATCAGGATTGTAGTCTCATTTCCCTGTAAGATGGGGACTGAGACCCAGAGTGGGGAGAGGTCTGCTGAAGTTCACACACCAGATGCAGCAGGGGCAGGAAGAACCGGGCGCTCCGGCGGCTGCCTCAGGGACGAGACCAGGGTCCTGCAGCTCCCAGCGGCCCGCAGGCCTCTCCTCCAGCCTGGTCTGTTCCCGCAGACCTAACCCGCTGTTAGGGTTAAGAAGAGAGAAGGGTAGGGGCACCCCACCGCTCCAGGCCTCCCAAATCTCGCCTTGCCCTAAGGGCCTGCGGTGACACGTGTCATGGTGTAGATTCTGATAAGATGGCAGAAAAGCGAAGAAAGACCAAGGTAAAGAGAGGGCGATGGCAGAGGGATGCCTTTCTTCCGACGCACTGTGAAGCAGCCTCCCCACTCGGCCCTCCCCAGGCTCCCCCTTCTGAATTAAGCGTGCACATGCCCCTCAAGATGTCCATGGCCTGCTCCCCAACCCAGAACTTGGTTTTGTTAGGGACTGAGACTTGGGGCTCAGCTAGGCGGGTGGAGTAGAGCCAGGTGTGCACAGTGAGGTCGGGGGGTGCAGCACATTGTCCTGGGGGCCCCTTCTGACCCTGTTCAGTGCTGCGGCTAGCCTCACCTCTCCATCTCTGCCTCCCTCTGACTTGTGCTGGGGCTTGGCCGGCGGGAGCCTCCAGTAGGAGCTCCGAAGGGGCCCGAGAGAGGCAGGCGGCCCGTTGCCATCTTCTCTCCATGCCAGGCCGCGGCTCCCACCCTGGTGGCCTGTCCAGCTGCCTCTCTTGTCCCTGGCTGTTGTAACCCCTGCTTGCTGGTGCTCTTCTCAGGGCACCCCCCTCTCCTGCAAATAGGACGGGACTGTAAGTAGTTCACAGACGCCTCTCACTTACCCCAGGAAGATGCCCTCTGTTCCCTGCAGGGCCGGACCCATACGCACAGGAAGGGAGGGACCTCCACCCCGACCCCGGGCCTGGTCTTCCCTAGAGGCCGCGGTTCCCAGGTCCCGGGCGCCTGGCGATCCCGGCGCTGCCGACGACAGCCCGCCCCTCCCGTGCCAGGCCCGCGCCGGGCTCCCGCCAGCCTTATTTATTTATTGAACAACATGCAAGCACAGTTTGCTCTTGTGTTCAATGTGTCAGCGTTTCAGTGGATTCGGACTTCAAGGCTCGGATTTTGTTGACAATAATGAGATCACCCAGACAATTATCGTTTGATTTTTCAGTTTGCCAGCGAGGGGAAGATTAAAGTTTAGAAGCTTTGGCTGTTTCCTGTTATCCATTTGCTGGAGGGTGGGGGTGGGGTGGAAGGGCTGGGGAAGAAGAGAAAATCTCACTGCTGAAAAGTCCCCACGGAGCGAGACGCAGGCTGTGGGTGCGCAGCACACTTCGCTCTGGCCCCAACAGCCGGGCCCTGCGGGGTGCCCCAGGTGCCCGGGAGCCTCTCCCCAGCGACGCGTCCACTCGGCTCCGGGGTCTGGATCTCCGGCTCCAGGCTCCTCTCCTCTAGCTTGATGCTGCGTGAGGGCTCGGAGACTGGAGTTCCACGAATGCTTATTGTTGTCGTTAATAGAGAGCTGTTGTTTCAGCTCACTCTCTGGTTGGCAGGGGTGGCTCTGCCTCAGTTTCCTCTCTGTGCAGCGACTGAGAGGACCCAAAGCCACCTCAGCCCTGACTCTCACCACCCACGACTTCCCCTTCCTTTGTGTGGCTGGATTTTTCTGATGCGGAGAAACTGGGAAGATGCTGGGAAGCCAGGGTGCTGGGGGCAAGGAGGGTGCTAGAGGGAAGGAGGGTGCTGGAGGCAAGGAGGGTGCTGGAGGCAAGGAGGGTGCTGGAGGGGCAGGGGTGCCAGGGTGCTGGGCGCAAGGCGGTTGTGGAGGGCAGGGGTGCCAGGGTGTTGGAGGCAAGGAGGGTGCTGGAGGGGCAGGGGTGCCAGGGTGCTGGAGGCAAGGCGGGTGCTGCTCCCACAGTGGTCTCGAGAGGGCCCTCGGTTCTGTGAGGAAAGGCCTCAGCTGAGGCTTGCGGGGCCCATCCTATAGGGTCCCGGGGAAGCTTTGTGCCAGGGAGGGTGGGCTGAGTTTGAGGCTTCTGCTCCCTCCACCCCCCTCTGGGGCTCCAGTTGGGACCCCTCGGTGAACTAACCCCACTGACTGACAGATGCGGTTTCTGTGCCCAGAGATACCGCACGGAAAATGACTCCGCCTATGGAAATGTTCTCATGCCCCTTTCTGGAACAATGCAGATTCCCAGCCCAGCAGACTCTGCCTTTGCCTCTGCTAGTCTCCTCCTCGGTACTCTCTGCCTCCTCCCTCTCCGGCCCTGAGTCCCCTGTGCCCTGCTCTCCTGCTCCCAGCCCCTTGCTCGTCCCTGTGCGCGCTCGTCCCTGTGCGCGCTCGTCCCTGTGCGCGCTCGTCCCTGTGCGCGCTCGTCCCTGTGCGCGCTCGTCCCTGTGCGCGCTCGTCCCTGTGCGCGCGCTCCTGCTCTGTCCAGTCGCTCCTCCCTGTGCTCGCGCTCCTGCTCTGTCTCTAGGCACGGGCACTCAGCCTGCAGGGTGGCGTGGGAAGGTGACCGCTGGGACAGACTCACCGAGAAGGAAGAGCGGAAGCAGGGACAGGGAGTGACGGGAACTCAGAGTCTTTGAGCAAGAATTATCCAGGCAAGTGGGGAAACTGAGGCCCAGAGGGGCCAGAGCTGTGTCCCAGTCTGGCTCTGCACTTCAGTCCTCCCTCTTGGGCTTGAGTCACCCCCTCCCTCCATATATTGATGAGGCAAGTTTGAGGGGGCTCTGATGTTGGAGAGAGCCAGTGTCTGCCCGAGGGAGAAGGTGCCCGCCGGCGTTTGCTAAGCCCCTCTCCCGACAGGACTAGCTCTCTCCCCTGGAACGTGGTACCAGAGGCACAGATTTAGGGGAGCCCAAGCTCGCAGCCCCCACTGGCCCAGACTGGAGTCCCAGGGCGAACCCAGAGCCCCAACCACTCAGGTTCCCAAGGACAGAAGAAGAAGGATGAGCCTTTTCCTGCCCATCAGCGAGTGTGGGTGATTTCCCCTTTTCTTTGTTGTGTTTTATATTGTCTGAATTTTACAACAAGAGAAATAACTTTTATAGCCACCTCCAATAAAGGATGTCTGTATTGAAAAACCACAAGCCTGTAAACCTTTGATGTCCTGTTTTAGAAGTAGTGATGGCTCAAGACTCCAGGGTGGAAGGGCCAGCCAGGGAAGGACGGTGAGATTGCCTCCCTCCCAGGAAAGTGAGGCCCGCCACGTGGGCCTTTCCGTCTGTCCCGGGGCCGCTCAGAAGCCAAGGACACGCTGGCTGTCTCCAGGGCAGCCGTCAACACCTCAGTTTGGAGAGGACCGGGCCTCTGCTCTTGGTGCCCGCGGCAGGCACGTGCACGCAGCCCCACCAGCCCAGGAACCCCTGCTAAGTATCTGTGCTGCAGGGAAAGCGGCCAGGAGAGCCAGCTCCGGGAGGGGCGCCCCACGCCCAGGCCCCCAGAGAGCACGGATGGGCTTTGAAGACCCCTCACGTTGTTTAGCCCTAAACAGAACTAAGACTCTTAATTGTCTCAAGTGACCTGAAATGGTTTCCCGAGCAGCCTGCACAGCCCCTGGCGTGGGTGGTGGTGTGCAGAGGGCATTCGGGGGCCTGGGCCTCTGAGGCTGGAGCTCTGCCCGCCCTGCTCTGCCGGACACAGATTCCAGAAGGACAGCAGAGGCCTGGTGCTGGTGGGGGGGTGGGGGGGCGGGGACTGTGCCCAGTGGGGGGCCGGGCAGGAGGAAGGAGTGCGGCCTGGCCCTGGGGCATTGTCCACAGGGGCACGAGGAGGAAGTGGCCTGGGGTAGCTGGGAACAGCGATGGGCAAGAAGAATGGAGTTATTCTTCCAGAAAGCTGAGCGCTCAGAACTGGGTAACTCCCAGGGCCAGGGGTCCTGGCCACTGCTGGCCCAGGGCAGAGTCTGGCAATCCAGACGGAACGAGGACTCCCTAGATTTCTTTAATGAGCTAGCAGCAGAGCTGGGAGCTTAACAAGGTAACTCTGGAGCCATGGTTTTGAATCCCAAGACGCCTGCTCATGAAGGGTGTGTGTGTGTGTGTGTGTGTGTGTGTGTGTGTGTGTGTGTGATGGTAATCTTTTTGGTTTTATTTTAAAGATTTATGTATTTATGCACACAAGAGCTGGGGTACAGGCCAGAGGTGCGGGAGGTGAGAGGAGTCACCAGAGACAGAGTGGGGAGCGGAACAGGCAGATCCACTGAAACACACTGCTGAGGGGAGCAGCGGGTGAGGCGGGAGAGGTCTGCTGTGCCCTGTGGGTCCCTCCCTGGTTGGGGATCGAACTCACGCTGCTGGGCCGCGGATGCTTCACAGTGCGGCGCTCAACCTGCCGCGCCACTCGGGAGGCCCGATGATGATGGTTTTGTCCCCATTGTATGGCTGACACT
Source organism: Galemys pyrenaicus (assembly GCA_019455555.1). Taxonomy (NCBI): domain Eukaryota; kingdom Metazoa; phylum Chordata; class Mammalia; order Eulipotyphla; family Talpidae; genus Galemys; species Galemys pyrenaicus. Next base: position 1,205,395 of record JAGFMF010012032.1, read on the forward strand.
TCAGAGGTCCTGTTTGCCATCACTGTGCTGTGGTTGTTCCGCCTCTAGCGAACCCGAGTCCTCCAGGCCTGGGGTGGGGATCCTGTCCGTTTCCCACCTTGACCGGGCACCTCAGGGCCTGGAGTATGGGCTGAGCAGACACTTGGCGCCAGAGTCCTGGGGCCCCAGGTGGAAGGGGACCGGTGGCCACGCCCGTCCTCGCTGCACAGCGGTGTTCCCCGCGCTCGCAGTCTGGGCCGTGGCCGAGGCGTCTTACTGCTGTTTTCACAGCAGCTCTGTCCGCAAACAGGCAGCGCGCAGTTTCCTCAGAGTCTGGCCCTTGAAATCACCCTTCCAGGGTTTCTTACCTCCCTGCCAGGTCTGTGAGGTCAGAGGAAACATAACCCGCTCTTGCCTCACCCTCTAGAAGGTGAAGCCGGGAGAGCGCTGGGGCCCTCTGCACTGTGAGCTCCCAGAAGGCCCCGGCTCCATGCTCACCTACGCCCCTGAAGCGCAGGCTCCAATGGCCGACAGATGGGGGCTCGAGCAATCGGAAGCCTGGGTGCTGGCAGGTCCTCAGGCCCGTAAAGGGCCGAGAGGCTCGCTGGGCTGGGCACCCACAGCAGGCCGTCTCCTGACTGCTCTCGAGGGGCCGTGGGGGTTCTGATGACCGCGCGGGACTCAGGACCCAAGGAGCAGGGGCTTTGGACACGAGGCCACTTACTCTGTCAGGTAAGAGAAACCCGGTGTGTGTGGAGGGGCTGCAAGCTGGTTCCATGGTGCCCCGGCACCCAGCTCTCTCCATCCCCTCCACCTCGTTCGTCAGCCTGACCCGGGCGTGGCCATGCTCAGGGTGGCCTTGTGTGCTCAGGTGTCACCTCTGGGAGACAGGGGGCGGCCAGCTCCTCTCCCGTGTCTCCCTTTGAGGGTAAGAGACTCTCCGAGAAGCAGCACAGACACCCTCGCCTCTCATTAGCCAGGACTGACAGGCAGCTGGTCTGTGCCAACTGTTGGCAAGAGGAAGCGAGTTGCCACAGTGGATTTCACTGGTCAGGACTGCCCCGGGCACGAAGTCCAGACCCCTCCAAAGCCCTCACCTTGGACCTGATGCCGTGTTAACGAGAAGAAGACGTAGCCAGGTCATCCAGCGACGGCTTCTCTAGCACAAAAATACACGTCCGCTTGGTGAAGCACCTACTTAAAAGGTATTTGAAGCATTCTGATGGCGGGCCCCCCTCCAAGAGTCTATTTAATGGGTTCACCTGGGCGTCAGGATTATTGGCCGCCCCCCAGGAGATTCCAACGTGTTGCTGGGGTGGAGGCCGAAAGGTGAGGGTAAAGGCACCCCTGCTGGTTCGTGTTCCCATCACCTCACGGCCAACGCTATTTTCATTTTTTCCAACATGATGGATGACAAGTAGTACCTCCCTGCTATTTTATTAGCATTGTTCTGGTTCCTTCTGAGGATGGACATCTTTTCAGGTCTGGTCTCCGCACCCCATCATTTTCTCCATACTCTGTTGCCCGTCTCATCCCTCTCAGAGTCAGCGTCCCTCCATAATCCTGCTTCACTGGGTCTCCTAGGGGTGTGGGGTCGTGCAGCAGGAGAGGGGGTCCACTTCCCATTTTAAAGACCCGGACATCCAGATCTGCAGGAGCCACGGTCACACAGGAGACGAGAGGCGGGCCTCAGGTCTTGCACTTAGGCCAGTCTCTGGACACTGATGCTTTCCAAAGAAGTGTAGACTAGGAAGTCTTTTCAGCATCTTACCTGTAACCACAAGCAGAAAACAGACAGGTTCTGTCCCTGAGGGAGCTATAGGGTCTGCCTCTGTGCAGCTTGCTCGTGAGGGCGGCACAAGATCGCTCCCCTTCACCCTCCGTGACGCCAGGCCATTGGCTGGACGCAATTCTTTTTTTTTTTTTTAAAGATTTATTTATTTATGCATACAAGCACTGGGGTACAGCCAGAGGTGTGGGGGGTGGTGAGAGGATTCACCACAGAGAGCGGGGAGCAGAACAGGCAGATCAACTGAAGTACACTGCTGAGGGGAGCAGCGGGCACAGCAGGAGAGGTCTGCCACGCCATGTGGGTCCCCTCCCTGGCCGGGAGCAGGAATCGAACTCGTGCTGCAGTGGCTGCGGTTTGCTTCACAGTGCGTTGCTTAACCCACTGCACCACCAGGGAGGCCCTGGACGCAATTCTTGGTGTTGCTTTGTTTGGGCCACAGAGTGATTTTGTTTTATTTTATTTTTTTAATGTTTCGTCAAGTTATAATTTTGATAAGGTATAATTTTCTGTATAATACATTCAGTAAGAGTCATCCTTTTTAGTGTAAGTTCTGTGATTTTTGAACAAAATACCACACCATATTCAACAAATAGATAATTTTTATCATTTCCTAAAATGCCTCCCATGTCCCTTTTAGTCTACCTCTGCCCTGCCCCCAGCGCCTGGAAACCACTTATCTGTCTTCTGTCTCTGTAGTTTGATTTCTAGAATGCCCTGGAAGTAGAGCCCTATGCTGTAGAGTCTCCTGAGTAGCAATTTCTAATTTAACAAAATGCACGGGGCGGGGGGGGGGGGGGGGGTCGGGGTCAGCAACTTTGTTGCTTGTATAGGTAGTTCTTTCCTTTCATTGCTGAGTAATATTCCATTTTGTGTCTATACCACCATTTATTTATTCTTTTCCCGGTTGAGGGACATTGGATTATTTCAGGTTTTGGTGACTACAAGTAAAATTCTTATAAATATACACTTGCAGATTTTTGTGTGAGCATAAATTTTTATGCATCTCATGAACTACATAGCAATGGGATTGCTGGATTGTTTAGTAAGTGGACTTTATAAAACTGCCAAATTATATCCAGGGTAGCAGTAACATTTTGTATTCCCACCAGCAATGTAAAAGAGCGTTCTAGTGGCTCCATGCATTTGTCAGCACTTGATATCATCAGTTTTAAAAAATGTAGCCATTCTAATAGGCATATGCTGTTGTTTTATTGTGATTTTGATTTGCATTTCCCTAATGATGTTAACCATCTTTGCCATCTGTAAACCTTCTTTGGTGAAGCATCTGAATCTTTTATTCATTGTTTTTAATTTGGTTTTGAGAGTGATGTATATGTTCTGCATATAATACAAAGTGTTATTAAAGTCAGAATGTTTATAATATTTTCAAAGATTCTAAGAGATTTCAGGTAAAATTTGGATTTCTGTTTTTTTTTAAAAAAAAGGCACATTTGGCAAGATTGAGTCCAGGATCACATGTGGCAAGAGTGACTGAGGCTGGGTAGTGCCTGCATCACTACATGGGCAGCCTCTTTCTACCTCCTGACTCTTAATGTGCCAGCCTTGCTCCTGCAGGCATTGGAGTTGAGACTGAATAATTCATTCTTTTCTGTTTGACCTGTGAGGTATTGGTCACATAGAGAGCACCCCCTGGGGCTAAGTTCAGGTATTGCATGGTTTTCCCACCAGGGACTGAATCCTCCCAACCTACTTTTTCCAATGATTTAAACCCCTCCTTAAACCCTTCGCTCCTTTGATGCTTCCCACCTAGACACCATGCTGTGCCATTCTCACGGCAATTCATGTGGACGGTGCCCCCTGGAGTTGTGTAGTGTACAACCCACACCATTGGGCTAGTCAGGTCCTCTGGCCCTTCTAGGCCCAGGGCTCAGGTGTATACTTCCTGCTCCCCAGGTGGGAGGGTGCTATGTAGCAGAGATCAGAACCTGAAGTTGTCTTAAGACATTCTTGCTCTTCAAGCTTAAACTCAGAAAGCCACAGTGTTATATTGAACTTGTGGCTCTCACACTTTAGGATGCACTAAAGTCCCTTGAAGGGTGTGTAGAAACACGAGCTCACCCCCGGACTCTCTGATTCAGCAGTCCTCCGAGAGTCCCGAGCATCTGCATTTCTCTCAGATCCCCAGGCGCTGCAGGTCCCCACTCTGAGAGGTGCTGATCTAGATCCTGGGGCGGGGGAACAAAGAGGAAGAGGGCGGCCATGAGTGTCGGAGGTTGGTTTAGGGAGAGATGGTGTGAGAGGAAGATTATGTTCCCTGAAAGGAGAAAGGGTGTGTGGCTTCCGAGGTCCTGGCAACAACAGGAAAGAACCTCGGGAGGGAGCTGTTGGAGCCCCCCTGAGGGAAACGGCTGCCTCTAAGGTGGCTGGACGGAGACTCCAGCGAAGATCACACGTCCGGGCGCAGTGGGGGCACCACAGCGGCAGCCTGCGCAGGGCCTGTGGGTTGGTCAGCCCTGCCTGCGTGGGGACTGGTCAGCAGTGATTAGGAAAAGATTTCCAGTCACTTTCCCTGCTGGGAAGGTGTTAGAAGTCAGACGTAATCTGATTTTAGAACATATAATAATGACTTTTTTTACATGGCTAAGTTCACGGAGTGAAATCCAACCTGCCACACTCGATTTCCTCGGCGAGCACCTGTCGTCACACGGTGGGGGTTCAGTCAAGGACAGAATCATTCTGTCTCTAGCAGGCAGGAGCTGGGTGCGGGAGGAAGTCAGAGGACAGTAAAACGAGCTTGTGGGTAATTTGCTGAGTGAAACGGTCAAGCGCTGGCCGAAATGACTGCCTGTCCTCCCTCTCACAAAAGCCTTTTTAATGGTAATAATAGCAACAAAACAATAAAAGCGCCAGCCAGGGCCGAGGATCCAGCGTGTCGGTACTATGTGCGAGCCTCTCCGACTGTATTATTGACTTTGAGTCTCCCCCAAGCCTGTGAGTGGGGACTCACGACTGCCACTTCACAGACCGGAGGACGGGACGCCAGTCACTCGTGCAGGAGCCCAGGGCCGCGCGCCGCGGCCGGAGGAGCTTGCAGGCCTGTCTTTCTGCTTGAGAGGGGCCTACACCGCTGTGAGAACAGCTCACCTCTCAACTCCCTTCAGACACGATGTACTCCATGGGAAGGCACGGGCAGTGTCGAAGGGCAGGGCTGGAGGTGAGCTGGGCCTCAGCAGACCTGGTGCTTTGGAGCCAATAGGCCAGCTGACCCCTGTCTTGGAGTCTCTCTGCACATCAGTTTCCTCCTTCTTTGCTTTCAGAGGCTCTGTCATCCTGCTTGTCCGCGGTCCAGCTGTGGTTACCCCAGAGCAGCTTCGCGTGGCAGGGCCCCAACCCCTCTCCCGGGCGGAAGGACCCGATTGGCCCTGCTTGGGTCTGTGTCCAGCTCTGTTCTACCTGGTGGTTTCAAGGCAGGATTTGTTCTGGGGCAGTCAGTAAGGCCAAGATGCCCAGGGCGAAGGGTGATGCATCCCTGTGTGGAAGGAGTGCACCCCCAGTTTGGGAAGGAAAACCCAAGGCCCTGGGAAATAATCACCCAATTCATGACACACCCAGAATGAAGCCCCTGCCCGGGTTCCTGGCGGACCTGGGTCTGACCCCTGGCCTCACGTATAAACTTGGGCAAGTCTTGTGCTTCCAAAGCCTCAGTCGTCTTAGTTGTGAACTATGGAAACTGTAAGCCACCTGGCAGGTTGCTGAGAAGTGTAGCCAGTGTCCACTCAGATCCTTGTACATAATGCACCCGAGTGCTCTCATCAGCCTGCCACCAGGACCAGGGCGTGAAGGCATCTTTGTTGTGCTTTTCCCTTCCAGAATCCCTAGACTGACCGCAGAATCAGAATCAGAGAGGATAAGTGCACGTGAATTTCCTTCGTCTTAGAATTCTTACTTCTTCAGCCTGCCATTTCTACCCATGTGGCCTTGGGCTGCTCAGGTGAAGGTCAGAGGGCATCAGTTTTCTCACCTGTAAAATGGGCACAGTCATTTCCCACTACGGTGTCCAGTGGTGGACAGGCCTAACGGCCCAGGGAGGCTGAAAATGCAGGTACTTCAAGGGAAGCAATAATTACAGCACAGTTAGAAAAGGGTGCCTGTAAGTTTCAAAACCCACATGCCCTGCATGTCGGGATAAACTTGCAGAAAGGTGATTAACACGTTCTCTCCATGGAAGACCAGCATTGCCAGATGTTTTGCTTTATAAAAAAAAATGAGAAAGGAAAACTTCTGTGTATTCAGGAAATATTGAAGTATCTGATTTATTTTCAAAAGCTTTTAATAGTTGGATTGGTACTTAAATAACAAATTATGGGGTCAAAAGGCCAACCCGGGGGCCACCAACTTGAGACCCCCCTCCTTAGAGGAAGGCAGGGAGTTTTGGGGTCTCGCTCTGAGAGCTGTCCCCCAGTGAGGCTCTGGTCTGGACTCCGGAACCTCTCCCCGGCCTCCTCCCTGCCTGCTGCTGGGGATGACTTCAGCTGGAAGACAAAGGGGCCTTCATGTTCAAAGGCCAAACACGGTTCATCCTCCGTCCTCCACAAACAAACAGGGCGGCTTTGATCGGGCAAGGGTGGAGGCGGTCTCTCCAATTAGGAGATCAACCCATGACTGGGCTAAAGAATGCTTGTCATAAAATAAAAGATCTAAGTGGTCGTAATGAAGGGTGATAGAAAATGGTGTCACACAGGAGTCTCTGGAGCTGTCCCACTGCAAATGGGCTCGTAGGCTGGTTCAGGAGAGGGGCCAAGGGGCCAGACCTTCTCCCAGCCTTCAGCCTGAGGGCCAGCGGGCACCTCTGGACGCACACGAAGGGCAGCCTGACTCTGTCTTGAGCACGGCCCTCCTTGATTTTGTAGACACTGCCACTGAGTGAGACCTCCCTTGGGTACCCCACTGTGGGAAGATGGCCTGCTGCTGCCGCCCGCCTCGTCCCTCACGCTGCTGGCGGTTGCTGTGCTCTCTGGAGCCCGTGTCATGGAGTTAGATCCTGCATGCCAGCAGGGCGGGGCTGTTTCCTACTTGAGGCCTCTGGGGGCAGGAACCTTTGTAGAGGAGAAGGCTGGACTTCCTCAGCCCTCATATCTGTATGATATGAAGCTCTATTTGGAAGAAGGCACACAGAGGCGAGAAGCCAACAGTCTGATGCTCTGGCTTACAGAGAAGCAGGCATAGGGATGGTCGCTCCAATGTCCCAACTGCTTTGTATTCCTCATTAGGCAACTGTGTATGGTTGCTCAGGTTGTGCACTGCACAAAGGCAACAGATGCCTTTTACAACCAAGAGGCTATTTCCATAACACAATTCTTCTTCATGATAGTGCTGCCATTTTGGTTCTTAAATGAGGAAACAGGCTCCGAGGGACTGAATGAGATCCCCTGATGAGATGCCTGAGCTCGGAACATGGGCCCAGCTGTCAAAACCCTTTCATGGCCACATGTGAGACAACACAGGTGGCGGAGGAGACATAGTGAGTGAACCTCGTTCTGTGGCTCTGTTGATCCTGCCACAGCCCAAGGAGGAGGCACAGTGATTACTGTCCCTGTCGCAAGGGAGGAAGCTGAGGCAGAGGGTGGGCTGATGTGACTTTCCCAGCGCCGTTCAGCGAGCAAAGCCGTGGGTTTCTGAACGCGAGGAGCTTGTGCCACGAAGTTCACATTATCCACGACAGCGCTTCACTCCTGACTGCGTGGTCTGGTGGCGCTCTCGCATTCCCTTTAAGCTGGGGACATTCTCTGGGCGTGCTTGGGTCAGAGTCTCTGTTCTGCCCCAGACCATGCTTGTCCCTTCCACGTGGACAGGAGCCCGGAGCAGAGACTGCCCAGAAATGGGCTCTGCCTCCTTCTTGGGGCCCACGCAGCCAGCGTGCTCCATGCAGAGGCAGCAGGAACTGTCACCCCCACTTTGCCTCCCTCGCCAGCTCCTGGGGCTGGTCTGCACTTCTCGGCAGTAACTGAGATAGCGGGGCAGCCCTTCCTTGACGTGGACCCCTTGGCTTTCGTGGTATTTTCTGTTTCTAATCACTACCTTCGATTCCTCGGCACGACTTGACACCCACTGCTCCCATGCTGGGGCGAGCAGACGTGGCGGGAATGCCAGCCTTGCTCCTGTCTCTCAGCGACATGACAAGCGACTTAAGAGGGCAGGGAGATTTCCATGGAGGCAGCAGTCTCCTTGGGGCCCGGGAAGGGCTTCTGGTGGTTCTGACTTAGCTCCTGGCAGGTGGAGCCCACTCCCCTTTGGCGAGGACAGCCGAAAACAGGAGGCCACTCAGACCTGGTTTTCTTGTCACCGTCACAGACTTTTAAAACTCACCAAACTTTTGAGTTAAGCCCATAACGTGGTTCCTGTGCCCACAAGCCCCCAACCACATCGCCGAGCATAAAGCCAAGAAGGACCCAGTGGCCCTGGCCCTGTCCAGCGTTCCGGGTACTTGCGGGCCCTTCGTTGGCAGTTTTCAGCCCGCAGTTGCACCCCGCCGGGGAGGGCCATCTGCGTTACTCAGCCTACCCATTCAAGCATCATCTCACCCAGAAACACCCTCACGGATACACCCAGGACGATGCTTGACCCTAGGCCTGGGGTCCCGTGGCCCGCTCGGGCGCTCAAGGCCCCTGGCTCAGGCCAGCTCCCTGCGGAAGATGAAGCTGAGCCAGGCCTGCTGGCGCGGCTGCTCGGGAAGCTCCGTGCACAACACTCTGTGGGCTGCTGGAGAGAGTTTCTAGGGCGACTTGGCTGGACTCTTGTCACGGCCCTGCCAAGGACCTGTGAGCACCCCTGACTTGGCCCTGAGCTGTGATCTCCTTGCCCACCTTCAGACCCCCCTCTACCCCTCACCTCACGTCCAAGCCTAGGGCTTAGGGCCTGGGAGGTCCCACTGCCCCCCTCCACCTGACACCTTCTTAGCTCCTGCTCCTCATTCTGCCCAGCCGCCGGGGTGGCCTTCGAATGCCCCCTCACCACTGACACCAACATCTAGAACCAGCAGTCATTAGCAGTGGAGCGACTTCTCCAGCTCCCCCTCCCGCCTTGCGCCCAGAGCGGTGAGGCAGTGAGGAGGGCTGTGGACACGGCGGAGGCGTGTGATTGAGTGGAGGCGTTGGCGGGGAGTATGCAGGTTATGGGGGCGACACAGCGTACGTGCTGTGCGCATGAGTAAGTGCGTGAGTAGCTGTGGCTCCTGTGGTGACGCTCTGGCAATGGAAGAGGGATGTGGGGGTGAGAGGACAGGAGGGAGCTGGGGGTGGGCCCCTAATGAATAAAGCCCATTCTTCGGGCCTTCCGCCAGGCGAGTGAGAGCTCCTTCCCTGCAGATGCAGCCCACTTTCCCGTACCCCACCGACTTCTGGTGGGTTTGCTCCGCTGCCTTCTTTCCTGGGGGACTGATGGGCATTAGAGATGGTCCAGTCCTCCGCCTGTTGGCGCCCTGTCTGGAGGCAAACTCAGAGCCCAGTTCTGCGTGTCCTGCTGGAGCTCAGCCCCTGGGGCATAATTTCTCTCATTTGTACAAGGAAGGGTGTGTCAGGCTGGCCGCGGTTTCCAAACACCCTTCTTCCACGCCAACATCTGCCCCCTGGCCTTGGCCAAACCAGGAATGAGGACAATGCAGGGAGTTGTTCGTGAATCTAAATGCATTCAGTTTAGCGAAACATCCTTTCTTCTGCAATGACGTCCTTCTTCTTTTTGGTATTCAAATGCCATTTTAGAAATCAAATGGTAGCAGCTCTGTATGTGTGGGTGTGACTGGCACGCGTGTGCACGTTTCTTTCTTTTCTTTTTTAAGGATTTTATTTATTTATGCATACAAGAGCTGGGGTGCAAGCCTGAGGTACGGGGGTGAGAGGATTCACCAGAGACAGAGTGGGGAACAGAACAGGTGGGTCTACTGAAATACACTGCTGAGGAGAGCAGTGGGGAGGAAGGAGAGGTCTGCTGCATGATGTGGGTACCCTCCCGGGCTGGGGATCGAACTCATGTTGCAGTGGCTACAGAAGCCTCACAGTGTGGTGCTCAACCCCTTGCGCCACCAGGGAGGCCCATGTTTCTGTGTTTTGGGGATGAGGCACGGAGAGGAAGACAGTGCTGAGTGGAGTGTGGCCAGACAAGGCCAGTCACTCCTACAGCCTCTGTTGCGGGGTCTCCAAGGTCTGGGCTATTTTTGTAATGTGACTGAGATGCCAATGGACATTGGCCCTGATGATGAAGGAGCGGGGAGGGAGCTGCCCTGAGGGGGGTGGGCCTGGCCCAGGCTGATGCACGGGGTAAAACCAGAAGCAGAGAAGAAGGCATCCCAGAGCAGCGGAGTCTATTAATTTGTTAACTTCTTCGCCCTTCTGTCACAGCCGTTGATTGTGCTGTTTGACCAAGGCCTTGAGTTAAAGCACCTGTACAGTTGTTTGAAGTATACATTGACCTAGGTGAGACCATTTTTACTTGGAAAAAAAAAGATGAGGAAATGGTGGTGAGTCTCTCTTCTGTACTGGCAGACATTTCCTTGAAAATGAATGAAAAGTACCAGTCACCTCAAGGGAAACAACGGACAGTATTTGTGGGCAGCGAGAGAAGTGCAGCTTTCGGGATGATGGTGATAATGGCTGCAGCAGCGGTGTCCGACGAAAGCCACCTTTCCCTTCCCCACTCCCCTTTCTCCAACTCCTCCACTGTCTTCATGGTAGCGTCTTGCCTGTCTGGCAGTCTCCGTGAATTCAGTGTGGGCTGGGGGAGGAGTTGCCAGTCAGGGCAGAGGGTGAGGGGAAGCAATTGGGTTCCCCTGCATGCTTGGGTTGTAGACTCAGGGCCCAGGTGACTTCCCTCTTGTCTGCTCACTCCAGTTGGATATCTGCACCCAGATTGTGCTCCAACCTGCAGAAGGAAGGAGGATGCAGTGCAGGACAAGCCCATCTCCTCTGCACACAGCCTGCTCCCACATGGCCATGCTTAGCTGCAAGGGAGGCGGGAAAAGGGAGCCTCTAGCTGTGCGGTCAAGCTGCCTCTAAAAGAGATAAGGGGAGAGTGGATACTGGGGCACAGATAACTATTTCTGCTGCAACAGGAGTGATTTCAGATCAGGAGAGAAAAACTGTCCAAATAGCAGGAAGGCGGCACCCAGAGACTGTCATTTCAAAGAGTCTCCGGTGGACTCCAGAGAGGCCCATACACGCTCAGCACACAGACAAGCTCACCTCTCTTCCCCTCACCCATCTGTGCTCGTGATCTATGTGACCATGGGTTAACCCCAAGTACCCGTCAGACCTAGAAGGGAAGCTCTCTTTATTCTGCATGACAAGCCCCTCGTTCTACAGCAACACACAGTGAGTCAGGCCGGGGCAGCACTGGGACCAGCCCTCCGCCCGCACCGTGGCCTTCCTGCTGCACCCACAGCTCTCCTGCCACGATGCATGCAGCCTGCTGGATGTGCCAGGTGACCCCCTACCTGAGCTGACCTGAGTCACCTAGAAAAGCACTGACACGTTCTAAATAGGAAAGGAACAAAGCAAACTGGCAGCACAACATCAAAGGGGAGCAAAAGCAGATGCAGTTTAAGGAAGGTTGTGCAGGGAAAGCGTTTTTTCCACCCCCTTTCACTCACGTGTCGCTCAAATCCTTTCGGCACAGGTGCGAACGTCCCACTCACACCTGCTTGCACAACGAAGGGACATTTGTTGGCTCACACACCCTGTCTTCACGCGTTTACTGTGGTGAGCACCCAGCTTATCTGTGCTGGCTGAGGGGCAGGCTGAGGACGGCCCCTCAGCACCAGGATGCCCCGGCCTTGGACTTCACATCAGTGTGGGAGGCTGTGCAGTTGTGGGTGGCCTGGGACCACAGGGATCCCATGGGACACGTAGAGTCAGTCCTCACTCAGGGCGGAGTTTGGCTGGGGACGGACCTACCTGAAAGTGGGGAGGGCACCGCTTCCTGCTCATCTTGCAAAGCACAGCCTCACCCCGCCTTTCCTAGTATCATTTAACAGTTGGCTCCAGAATTTCTTCTGCTGCTAGGACAGGAGCAGGAGGAACTGTCTGTTTCTGCTAAGCCACTTGGGCTGAAGGTGAGACCTTGACCTCTCAGGCCTCCGGCCAGGGGTTAAAACAGGGGAGACCAGCTGGCTAGGGGAGGAAAAGGTGATGCTTCTGCTGGGACTGAACAGAAGCCCCTAGAGGGAGAGCAGAGAGTGGGACCGTGGAGAGAGGAGCCTCGGAAGGCCCCTAGGGAGTCCCGGGAACTGGGGAGTCAGGGAGGCCTGGGGTATTAGCTGTGGGCAGGGGTGATGTATGATGCTGGCTTTTAATCTGTGAACACATGGTGCTAATTTTAAGAACAGAAATAATACCGGCATTACTTTTCACTAGCATTGAACAATTTTGAACTCTGAATTCTTCTTCATCTGGAGCTAGAGGTATCTAGAATATCACTTGTGAATTAAAACTTTAGCTTGAATGAGGGACACTGCCGTCAAGGCGGGTCTCTGCTCGCCTGTTTAAACCCCTTTATGGGAACTGTTTATTTACCACTGCCCAGGTTTGCAGTGAGGAGCTTCTCAAAGGCTTGTCAGTCCTCTGTATGAAATACAGAACCACTTGCCATGCCAGAAGCCCCACCCCTGTTTACGGGAGAGATGGGGAGCAGACAGAGTGGGGAACCTCAGCCCAGTTCTCAGCCCCTCACTCACCCCCACTCTTGTCAACCTCAGATAATGTGCCCTCACTGAAGATGAGAAAACTGAGGGCAAAAATTGGAGCCAGGAGGCATTAATGTTCTGTATCCTCTTTGCTTCTCTCAGATACCCATGGATATCAGAAGGCCTAAGCATAAAAGGAATTTGTTTCTTCAAAAGAAGCAAGACTTATGTTGGGAAGAAGGATCTCAGCTTCAACGATTAACACTTAATCGGTTGTAATCTGTGTGTCTTACCATAGGGGCACCATGTACAGCTGCCCAGGTTTCACACTGCACAACCTTAATTATGTGACCTAAACCTGGGGGGCCCATCTTGCAGTCCATGACACTGCAGCTATATAGTGGGGGCCACATACAAAGATTCAGCTGGCAGGCAATAGGGGTTTCAATCTAGTGTCTCTGGCTTTGTTAAGAAGCCCCATTATTTTCCTTAAGGCCTTTTCCTTATCTGTAAGGTAGAGATGGTAATCACAGTCCCTTCTTCCTGGAGGGTTGTAAGAGTTACCTGAGATAATGAAATCTGGACGGCTTTTCTCACAGAGCCCGGCAGTAGTGGGGCTCAGTGGGGCTCAGTATAATTTAGCCTCTCACACTTCTGCCCCCTTGCTGGACTTGGAGGCCGCCGGGACCGGACGCCTTGACTGTAGGGATGGTTCCTGCGTCCCCCGCACCCAGTCCGGTCCCACACATTGGAAGGACTTGGCTCCCATCGGCCAAGGGGCTAAAGGAGCAAGGCGAAGGGCTTGGGGGTATTCGGTGAGTCCTGGAGCAGCAGGCAGCAGACTGACATCACCACCCCCCTTTTTCTCCCTTGTGGGGGACAGCCTGGGGCTGGCCTGAATGATTGCTCCCCACAGCTCCCCTGCCTCCAAGGTCCGCTTTCTCCGAGCTGCTTTACCCAAACAGAGGGCAAAACGGGTGACCCAGGCTGGCTTCCGGCAGAGATGTACGCTTCGTTTGATGTCTGCCATGAACTAGTAATTTTAAATTAGTTGCCAGTATTTTTTAATTTAAAATTTATTTTTAGACTCAAAATGCCGAACAAATGAAAAAGCGTGGTGTCCAACTTTCACAAATCTGAGCTTCCACAAATACCGCAACCATGCTTTCTGTTTTAGTGTCTCCGCTACATGCACACCCTCATCTCTAGCTTGCTTCCACGTTGCCTCTGCGTTCCCAAGGATGCTAATTCCATCGCTGTTCTAACAGAAACACCTTCCTAGTCACTGTCAGAAACTATTTAGCTTGACCCCGGCTCTGCTGCAGAGGCTGGAGGAGATGACATGAGTAGGACACAGTATCGCCCGTATTTTAAAGTGTGGAGATTTCACCTAGAAGTCTGGATTTGCAGTGACTTTTGAAATAGCAAAAGAAAAACCAAACGAACTAGTCAGTCTCGCTCCTTGGCTGGTAGCCGGTGTTGAGACACACCTGTCCCTAGGCACGGGCCTCCAGGGCTACCTGGACGAGGCTCCGGCTCGTGTTTCTGCCCCTTGCACCGGCGAGCTGTGACATCCACTCCCCCTCCGCTCTGGGAGCTTCCGGTGGTCCCAGTGACTTCGCAGGGCCCAGGTGACCAGCGCGGCCGGTCGGGACTGCGTCTGTGGATGAGCGTCCCTCAGAAGAGGTGCTCTCCAGAAGTGCCACGATGTGCGGGTGCTCACGCCACCTCCGTGGTGGCCCTCCTGCCAGCTCTCTTCCTCTCAGTCTCCATCGCGCTGCTGCATTGTTTCGGGACGCAAACATACACACACGTTATTAGAACCCCAGATCAAAGGCGGCATCCCACTGCCTGCCTCTCAATGGTCTCTTTGTGTAGACGGAAGCCTGCCAGAGTTAGAACCCAGCGAGAGGGAGGGGCCCGGGAAGGGGGACTCGGTACAAAGATGCTTGTCACCCACAGAAGTTCGCAGATGATGCTGTTAAAGAGATGCCAGGTGGGGGACGCAACCCAGCTTGCCGCTGGAAGATGCCGGCAGCCCACTATCAGCCTGGGAGAGAACTCTGGCCCTGGGGCTGCAGAGGGAAGGGACAACCATGGCTGGACGCACGACGCACAGGTGCTGACCCCTGCCTTTTGCCCTGGCCGGGGTGGCTGCGAGCTGAGCTAACCCCACTTGGAAAGATAGGGTGGCCGTGATTTTCTGCTGGTGCAGACTTAGAGGCAACCAGAAGAGGTGGGAGGGGGTTCGGGGAGCCTGGGGGCTGTGTTGCCTCCGGTGAGCCCGTGAGCCGGGCTTGCAGCTCATTGTTTCTCCGCAGCAAACATTTCCACGGCCCCTGCTGTGTGCTAGGCCTGGCGTGGCGTGAGGTGGCCCAGGCAGGATTCGGGCCTGCAGCAGGGGGTGGGAGCTGTGCCGTGACCCCTCGTCAGGGAGAGGACGTCCGCCGGCCTGGGCCCCTCGGTGCGCTGGCCCTGAGCAGGTCACGCACGCGTCTCCTTTATCTCCGGCCGCTGTGAACAAAGGAGTGCTCTGAGCGTTCAGATGTGGAGCCAGGAATCCCACTTGCTGTGGGGGAGTGGGAGCAGGTACGAGAAGGGTTGGCAAAGAAGGGGGTTTTCAAGGAGGGGCGCCACGGGGATTGAGCGGAGGTCAGGAGGTCCTGATGGTGCTGAGCTTCTGAGGAGCTGGGCAGACGCTTGTGGACTAATGAGCTTCGCGGGGCCGGGCCCCACCCTCGGTCTCCCTGCTCCCTGTCTGCACCCGCTGCCCCGGGGGACACTCCAGCTGTGCCTGTGACCCCATGTGCAGCTCCTGGCACGCAGCTTGCCCCTGAACTCTGGGCTCGTAGGTCCGAATGCCCGCGTGCCTATCTCAACGCTCAGATTCTGGCCCTGCAGAACAGCAGGTTCAAAACAGAGGCCCGGCCCTGGCCTACAGGGGGACCATCTCCTCCCGAAGCCGTCCTCATTTCAGCGAGCATATCTCCGTTCCCCCAGGGCTCAGGGCAAGAGTGTTGGCATCTTGGGCCTCCCTGGTGGCGCAGCGGGTTGAGCGCTGCACTATGAAGCATCCACAGCACGGCAGCACGAGTTCAATCTCCAGCCAGGGAGGGGACCTGCGTGGTGCAGCTGACCTCTCCTGCCTCGCCTGCTGCTCCCCCCAGCAGTGTGTTTGAGTCCATCTGCCTGTGCTGCTTCCCACGCTGTCTCTGGTGAATCCTCTTACCCCCCACACCTCTGGTCTGTACCCCAGCTCTTGTATGCATGAATAAATAGATCTTTAAAAAAAAAAGAGTGCTGGCATCTTCCTGAGCTCCATTCAGTCTGTATGTCCAATGTATCTGCTAATCTCGTCACCTCCAACTTCCAAGCACAGCCGGCATCCGACCGCCATCTCAGCTCCTTCTCTGCTGACAGCCTGGTCCGAGCCACGGCCATGGGCCTCCTTGCTTTTACCTGGCCTCCTACCACCGCCCTAACCCATGCTGCGCTGTCAATGCGGTGGCTCAGTGGCCTGGTCACGGTTCCCCCCAATGGCTCCCGTGTCCCTGGGTAAAGCCCAAGCCCACGATGTTCTCATGAGCCGGCTTGCCAGCTTCCAGCCTCATCTTCCGTGCTTCCACCCTCTTGCCTCCATGCTGTTCCCAGAGCACCCACACGTGTCCTCACCTCAGG
Source organism: Galemys pyrenaicus (assembly GCA_019455555.1). Lineage (NCBI taxonomy): Eukaryota > Metazoa > Chordata > Mammalia > Eulipotyphla > Talpidae > Galemys > Galemys pyrenaicus. The sequence goes on from JAGFMF010012032.1 coordinate 1,221,477, forward strand.
AACAGCACTTGCTCTTCCCGCTGCATGGACCTCTTTCCCGTCTCCTCGAGTCTTGGCTCAGAGCTTTCCTCACTGATTCCCTTGACCTAAAACTCAGCTCCTGTCCTGGTATTTCTTCTCTCTCTTCTCCACTCGATCTCTCCCCATAGACACAACACACATTTCACTGACTTCTTTTTTCTGTATTGTTCGCATGAGAGCCTGGTATGAATTAGGCCCCAAACGCATCGTTGCTTAATGACTTAATGCATAAATTAAAAAAAATAGTTCTCGGGTCCTTCCCCCCTGACTTCTTTCCTTCCCTCTCCTCCATAGCACCGCTAATCTTTCAGCGAAGGGGCAAGTTGGAGAACCTTGATAGCTGCCGATTATGTAAGCTCAATAGTCCCAAAGGATGGTCTGCAGCTGTGGCCTCAATCTACCTGAGAAGGGCAGGTTCTCAGATCCCACTCAGACTGCCCCTTCCCGGCTGGGACTGGGCCTCTGTCTCCAGCATCCTGGTTATTGCCACTGGCAGGCATTCATCAAAGGAGGTGACTTGTCTCTGACAGTCACCCGTTGCCGTCTGAAGTCCCCAGATGATTTCACAGATGCCCCGGGAATGTGGCTAAATATCCCTGCTTTGCGGTAATGAAGTTGGTTCCTGCAGGCAGCGATGACCCTAAGCACGGCGCTGAGGATTCCTGTGCACGGCGCATGGCAAGGAACCCTCTTCTGCTATTTGGCCCTAGCCCAGGGTCTCCCAGCCGCAGGACAGAGCACACGGGCAGGCGACAAGGAGCAGGCAGGCAGGCAGGCTCAGGGACGAGGCCGCTGGATGTGGCTCCCCACTTCTCTCTGGTCCTGCTCCTGCTTCCTTCTGCTTGTCCTCCAGCCCCCAGGGGCCCCAAGCAGCTGCTCCAGCCCTGGAACCAAGTTGCTCTTCGGCTTCAGGGTCCACTAGCAAGGGGACCCCAAGTCTTGGGCCTCCTATTTACAAATTCTGCAAAAAATGCCTGGGTCAGGCATCCAATCTTCTGCGGCCTAGAACCAGGGGGTCAGGTGGTGCCAGCAAGGCAAGCAAGAGCACCCAGGTTCGCCGTGGGTGGAAGGAGGAGGAGGGGAGAAGGAGGCTGAGCAAGAAGGGCAGCAGTAAGGCAGGGAAGTGGAACATGAGCTTTGCTACCTCAGTTTTCCTTTCTCACCTCAGCTGTGACTTCAAGAAGCTCCGGGTTCCCACAAGAAGCCCCAGGAATAATAAGCACCCTCTTGCCCTCAGGACAGGGCAAATGCTCCCCGCACATGTGGATGGAGTCCTCCAGGGAGGCTTCGCGCACAGGCTCTGTCCCCTCCGAGCGGCCTTCCTGCCGCCCTCTTAGGCTAGTCCCCTGGAGCTAGGGCCCAGAATCTCAGATGGGAAGGAAGCTTGGCTTGGTATGTCTCCAAGTGTGTTCCTTGAACACTTCTTTTCTTTTTTTTTTTTTTAAAGATTTATTTATTTATGCATACAAGCGCTGGGGTACAGGCCAGAGGTGTAGGGGGGGTGAGAGGATTCACCACAGAGAGCGGGGAGCAGAACAGGCAGATAAACAGAAGTACACTGCTGAAGGGAGCAGCGGGCACAGCAGGAGAGGTCTGCTGCACCATGTGGGTCCCCCCCCCTGGCCGGCAGCAGGGATCGAACTCGTGCTGCAGTGGCTACGGTTTGCTTCGTAGTGCGTTGCTTAACCCACTGCGCCACCAGGGGAGGCCCTGAACACTTATTTTCATTGGAACTTGCTAAAAAGGGGTCTCCTGGTCTTGTGAGTTTGAAAACCACTGCTTAGGGTGCCCTCCTAAATCCTAAAGCCCAGGTGCTCCCTGAAGGTTCTGTCAACTCGTGAGGAAAGGAACATGTTCCCTACAGAGTCTTCCCTCCCTCCCTCCCTCCCTCCC